>JXCR01128377.1:29382-46751 GCA_002079205.1 Phalaenopsis hybrid cultivar | reverse complement strand
ACATTTAATATATATAAAAAATTATCTTAATATATTCCTTTTCAGACCAAAGTGCTTTTGGAATTTGCCATCCCATGCTTTTTCTTACTTTCAATGACTTTGCCTTTTATTCTCTCTTTCCCACTCCCCAATACCTTTACTCTTCTCCTCTTCTTCATATTTCTACAACCAAACCATTTGAGTTCTTCAAAGAAGAGCCAAGGATGAAGGAGTTCAACTATGATGAAGTCAAGGCAGCCACCGACGACTTCTCCCTCGAGCACCTCATCGGCAAAGGCAGCCATGGTCGTGTCTACAAGGCTGTCCTCAACGGCGGCAAGGCTGTCTTCGCCGTCAAGAAGCCGTCTGCTGCCTCGTTGGCCTACCTTGACAACGAGATTGATATCCTCTCGTCTTATAGTAGTCGTTACGTCGTCAATCTTGTCGGTCTTGCATCTGATCATACTGGACNTATTGAAAACTAATCCTAATTAGTCCCCCATTCAAAAACACTTTAATTTAATGAAAATGCTCCACTGAATTAACATTTTCATCAAATTAAATAGTGTTTTTGAATGGGGGAGTAATTGGGATCAATTTTAGATAGTCGGTGGAGTAAATTGGAGCCATTTTAAACCCTATGACTAAATTCATTACTCTATATTTATACTTTTTTTTAAATAGGAGATGTAAGTTTTGCNGCTTCATTGTGAAGCACAACAAAGCGCCAGAAAATGATTTGGATGTGCATGAAAATTCTCAAATGTACTGTGTCAGCACAAATCTCAAAGCAGATGGGCGGCTCAGGAATGAGATGTGGAAGCTTGAGTGTTAATTTCAACGATCATTTCCAAATGAATAGTTGCGAAGGAAGGAGCTTACCCAAACGATCGACAGAAGACGTCAGAAGGAAATCCTGTAAGGCAATAATCAGCCTTCAGGACGATCGATGGAGCACTCTTTCGAACCATATATGAACCGAACTATGACTCGTCAGACGACCGACAACCCTCATCGATCGAATAAGTCTTCAGCTTTATTAGATGCAAATAACATTGTAATTACAAAAAAATATCCTATGAAAAGTTAATAATTAGAGGGTTAATATATATTTTTGTAATAGCGAGATCTAAGCTAATGAACAAGAGTTCATATTATGAATAAATGACATCTTTTATATATATACAATTTCTCTCTCTCTCTCTCTCTCTACCCTCAGCAGTGGATGTTNATCTATCGTTCGTTTCAATGGATCCCAGCCCAAACCTGTAGTTCCCCTCTTAAGTTCTTTCCAAATTTTCCAGTCCTTCTTCAATTTATCCCACTTGTTCTTAAATTTCATTCTGTCGTAGTCCCTGCCTGTGAGTTCTTTAAATTTTACAGAAACATTATTCCAGCCTTCTTTGTTAAAATAAGTCGTAGGTCTATTTCCTAGCTCCACCTCCTTAAGACAGAGATCACAGAAAATATTTGTTGCTTCCCTGTCCCACATCGCAGATGATCCAACTTCTTTGCCCTTATTCATTGTGGTACTTACTAGTGAAATGTTAAATAAGAAAGTATTGAATTTAATAACATGACCCTAAAACTCCAATAAAGCAATCATTTTCAATATTATGTACNAATTTGAAGCATCAAGAGTGAAGTTGCTGAGGATGTAGTAACAAATAAAAATTGATGACATTATAGAGAAAATGTATGATCATGATACTTGATTTAAAATTGAGCAAATCAAATAGTATCCAATAGATATCCATAAAAAATATTATCATTAGTGAAAGAAAAGAAAAAAAGCTTGTAAGGTGTGAAGAATAGGGGCATACATCATTTTGATGAAATTGAAAAATTGAACATATATTATTTGGTTAATTTAGATCTGTTATTAATTGTAATTTTGGCTTTCTTAGGTTTTGTTTATTAGATTATTTTTTGTACTTTCGTACAACCAATCAAACAAAAATTATCTTGTGTTAATTTTTTCAAATATTAAGTTAATATTATTTCTGTGATAGGGTTGGTGTAGCTCCAGTGGCGGACAAGATTAGAGAGAGTCCTCTTAGATGATTTGGTTACATTAAATTTCGATCGTCCAAGGATTCGGTTAAGAGAGTAGATGTTTTAGATTCGACTTATAATAAGAAAGATAGAGGTAGATTTAAAAACACTTGGGCGTATTGTATAAAAAATGATCTTAATCTATTAGAATTAAATAAAAGTATGTCACTCAATAGGGCGCAATGGATAAAAAGGATTTCATGTAGCCAACCCACTTAGTGGGATAAAGGCTTGTTGTTGTTGTTGTTGTTGTATTAAGTTAATAAAGCGATATAAATAAGCAAGTTATAAAATACCAACATAGATATTATTTATTTTTCATGCCATAATTATAGGTTTTAACAAATATTACTTAGTATTCTTCCTATTATATGTTATTCAAGCTAAAAATAGAATGTTTATTTTTCTAGTTAATTATATTCTAGTTCATCCAAAAGCAAGCTGATTTGTTTGGTTTGGTTTTGTTTCATTTAAAAGTAGTTTGTTGATTCCGTTTATGAATTCAACATTTGAAATCAGTTGATTTAACTATTTCATAAACTCAATTATTCAAACTGACCAGCACACGCCCATCAAAGAATAATGGAGGTCTTGCGGATGTAATTGTCAATGTGGGGTCATGAAATCATAATTATGGTTCCCATTGATAATTGTTTTTCCGATTATGTCCCTTTCGCTTCTATCATAGAAAACACAAGCATTGGGAACCTAAGAGTTGCAATCGAGGTTAAAGTTAGGATGGACATATGGATTTAAACTATATGAGTTGTTGTCATATATTAAGGTTATGAAGGAATTTTAAAGGGTTTGATTTGATGATGGGATTATTTAAAGGCTGTAATATATGGATTATGATTATATATTTTAATGAATAGATTTTGAAAGAACAAGGGTTTAATTAAGTGGAAGGCCAGGATTCAATATTAGATTTGTTAAATTGTGTGTGTGTTTGTAATTGATTATAAATCGTAAAGATAATTTTGAATCCAGACAAGAATACTATGCTCCAAAATGTTTCAATCTCTCTTAAATATGCCCGTGATTCATAAGAAAAATTAAACGATTTCTTTTGCATGCAAATAATATTTAAACATTGACACTTACTGTAAAATCATCTTCACATGAAATGTTTTCCAAAATGACTTAAAAAATGTCATGGGCTATAAACATTAACGGATCAAAAATATCCAGAAATTGCAAAAAGCCATTAAAACTTTATAAACTTTCTTAATTATCCCCAAAAATAATATTCATCTATTTAAATGCCGCTAACTATACCGAGAAATATTGAATTAGATCTACAACAGCTATGATTGAACAAGTTAACACAACAACCAACCTCAACCAGGGTTCACTTGTCATCCAGGATGATAATTTTTTACCAAGAAACTACACATTTGAACACCAATAGGCTGACCTTGCTGAGCTGACTCCTCTCAGTTGGGAGTCTAAGATCATCGTTGTTGTACTATTAGTGAAATTCAAAAAGCATGTTTAGGAGAGATCGAGAAGCAGGGTGAGGAATGTCATGAACGTGAAGATTTTCATGATACAAATGTAAATGTATGAATCCATCTTTAGATATATCTATTAGAAGATAGTCAATATGGTTAACATGTAGAGTCTGCAATGCATATGTTGTCACTCATAAGTCTTTCATTCGAGGGGTAGTGAAATGTCAATCACAAACTTCAAGATTCTATCTTTATACCATAGCTTTGAGAAGAAGGCACTATAGGGTCAATTGTCAAGTTTCTATGCAGTAAAAACGTTAATTGTAATGAATCGTCATTTTGCATGACTGTTCTCCCCAGTATTTGACGTGGGAATCTCAATTGGGAGCTACTAAAACCTTTAAATAATGATACTTAATAAAAAAGACACAAGTTTATGATAATAAATACATGCGATAAGAACAATAGGCATAATAGATTACCCTGAGAATTCCAATTTTATTCAAGGGGTCAAACGAAAGGAATAGATTAGAGGACAAGCCTAAATACCCGTTCTGGTGATTGGTAAATGAGAAATACCGTGGAGTTCTTTACTGATGAAAAGAAGCAAATTGATGAATCGTTTAACAGAAATAACCTAGAAGGTACTCACGACATGAATCTTGTCATGTTGATAGTTGTTTCAGAGGTAAAAAAATGAACAAAATTTCAATTTAAAACCGAAATTGTTTAACTTTTGAGGGGAGTAACATGGAAAAATGAACTAAAATAGCAATCTACTCACAAATATATGTGGAAGCATCCTTGTGATGGCTGGGGAACATCAATTCCAAACCCTTGTATGCGAAATAATTTAGAAGTACGCCACAGCACTACATAACAAAAGATAGTACAATATTACCAAGTCCACATGCAAATAACCGTGAGCAATTATAAGGAAAAGCCCTATTCTAAAGAAATTTAAATTCCAAATTCCTATTCCAAGTAAAATTGAATAAAGGTAAACAAAATGAAATGAAAATTGAACATGCTGTCAAACGTATGGCAAATTACAAAATATTTTAATTAGAAATCATAAAAAACGGAATGGTGCAAGAAGGTAAGGATTATCTAAACACAAGGAGATGATGTGTTTGGAGTGGAACATAGACCTTGAACCTAAAGAGATGGCCGATGTGCAATGGGCTTTTGTAAGGAGTGAAGGGATTTTTTACCTTGAACCCAAACAATACATAGAGATTAAAGACGTGTGGAGCAGTGCTTTGTGGTGAAGGAATTTGAATGAGTTTTTAGAAATATTGAAAATGATGGTAGAGATTATATGAATGGCTGAGAGATCATTGAACAGAAGAACCCGAATGAGGCAGATGAAATGAAGGGTAGAGAAATCAAATAATAGAGATTAAATGAAAGCTGGAGAGGTTATTAACTGGAAGAATCCGAATTAGGGCATATGAATTTGAAAAGGTTTCATATAATTAGAGTAGAAATGAAATAAATGGTCGAGATTTGTTTTTACTGATAGAAATGTAAGGCTAGGATTTAATATAAGGAGAAACACAAGCTACCTCAAGAATATTTGTACATATATTGCTGGTGAGTAGTCTACAGTGTTTTGGTTTGGTTGCTCTCCTTTTTTTTTTCAAAATTATTTTTTTCAATTCATCGCTCTCTATTCAGGTAAAAGTAGATGTTATCTACAACTCTGACACTTTAATAATTACTAACAGTGGCATTTCCGGTGACCTTTGTGTTGTTTAAGGGCTTTTGGTTCCTATTTAGTTGTGTTCTATAGTTCACTCCAAGCTCCCAAGTTTGAGAGCTCTAATTTGAACTTTTGCACCGATCCTTTTTCTCCTCTGATCAGTGTTGGGTCAAAGAATTGGAGAACTATGAAAACATGGTGATGCTGTAACCTGTTTTAGTAATGAAGTGGAGTGGTCTAAAGCTATCCACTTTGTTGTTTTCTAAGTAGTTTAGCTATTCTAGAAGTGTCCATCTAGATTTATGATTAAGAATGGTCTGAATATATTCTTTTTCTAAATTGTAATCTGGCTCTTTATTTGTTTGCACGTATTCTCTTTTGTTACGACGTTGTTTTACTCTCTTTGACCCACTCTTCCCCTGTTTCACAACTAAACTCCCGGGTTTAGTGCCGAGCATTTTAACCTACATGCTAATCATTGTGAATGTTTATGTGGGTTTGTTTGTTTATATTTTGCACTTCCAAATGTTGTGACCTCATCTCCAGTCCCTTCGATTGATATTATTGTATAAATAGGCGGGCATGTATGCATATGCTGTTTGGTTTGTTAAAACTCACTTTTCTTTTTCTGAAGTAGATATAAGCATTTTTTATAGCATTGAGTCATGCTGCGGTCATGATAGATGTATATTTTTCTCTTGCTTGGCTTGTGAGCTATATGCAATCATTGTGCAATATGAATGTGGCGATGAATATTAACCTTGTTCAAAGTTCTATAAATGATTGGCTTCTTCGTTCATGAGTTTTTTTTTATATTCTTCATTATATGAAAGGATGTTAATTATCAGTTTGAAATTCTGGTTGTCTAACTGAACATTTTTGTAAACTGAATCAAGTTAAACAAATCCAACTGAGGCCAGCTTAATTGTATTTATCGATTGTTGATTTGGAGTTTGCACATCTTTGGCTATTTTATCTATATGCACATTTATTTAATTCTTTGTTGTTTATTTACTTTAAGTTTAAAACTTGACACTGCTAGCAGGTTGCATAAATTATGATAAAAATTGCAAGCTAGAATAAAATGCATCAAATCATTGCACAATCGAATGGTGGTGTGCTTTGGTTTGGTAATTAGTGGTATTAATGATGAATACTCTACTAATTTACATGATAAGTGTTAAACAAATCACTTTATTCCATGTCATTTCTAGTTTCCGAAATAGAATTGACTCAATTATTGGACATGCAATTGCAATGAATAAAATAAATTAAGGCCATAACGTTAAAAAGGACTTCAATGAATTTAGCAAATATATAGCACAATTGGATCGTGCAAATCTTGTGCTCTGTAGCGCATCTTGTTATATGGCAGTGGTACCTTTGGATTCTAACTTTCTGCCAAGGATTTTAATTTGAGTTAAACTGTGTGCACCTTAATGTCTAATGGTGTAAAACTTGTCCAGGGCCATCTAAGTTATTATAAGACATTGATGAACAATTTTAAATTCTATTTGGACCGAAGACAGGTTTCAGTGTTGTATTTTTAATCCTTTGTTTAAAATTTGTTTGAAAAGAAAGGGCCATAATGTGAAGTTAGCATAAATAAGCTAAAACACATACAATTAACCCACCCATTTTTGTTATGAAGGTATGTGAGATTTTTTTTTAGTTGTTTCCCCAAGTAATCTGAATTAATTAAAAAAAAAAGGAACATACAACATGCTATAGTTGGATTCGATTCAAGCTTAGCTTAATCGGGTTGGATTGGTTCAACTTGGGGGCATGATACGTATAAATTTTTTACTGTAGCTTTAAGTTGGGCATATGGAGTGGTATCAAAAGGGGAGCAAGGCTTTTAGTGAGTTCCAGGCTCTAAATATATTTTTGCACATCAAAAGGGGAATGCATTTGGTGTTTGAAGGCACTTTTGAATTTTTCTAAAACTCTTCTCAACTCATACCTACCATGAACACAAATATGATCAATCAAACTATAAACACAGGGCATGAAGGTTGTGCAATAAGAGTAATGCTAATATTTGAGTGTTCGAGTGTCAATTTTAATGAAAATGATTTCACACTATATGATGTTGGCATCCAAACTAGGAAACAAGTAAATTGATCCTACAATTGCAACCAAGTGTTCAATGTTGAATGCACATAAAATATAATTAAATTTTTTAGTATGTAGTATTAAGCACAATGAAATTAATTAACTCAACCACACAAACTTATGATCTCTTAATTCACCAAACAAGAAGAAAAATGGAGTCTGTTTTGACAGAGTTAAGATGACGATTGCTAATATATAAAAGGATAAGTATGAAGAGAATAATTATAACTCCTGAATAAGAACATTTACTAAAAAATTACTTGTGAAGCACTTTGGGTCTGTTTGGTGCAGCTGCAGCTTATCTAGCTTATCCAAATAAGTAGCTTATCATGATAAGCTGTTGATCAGCAGCTGATCTGGATAAGCTGTCTGACTGTTTGGTTTGAGTGTTTAGAAAACAACTGATTTATAATTGTTTGTGGATAAATGACTATTTTGCCTCTGAACTGAATAAGTTGTTAAGCTGTTTGGTTTCTACGGTTTGAAAACAGCTGATTTGCATATATGGAGAGGGAGAACCTCTCCATATATAAGAACAAAATTCTTAATTCTTATCAGAGTGGCAAAGAATATAATTTCTTTCAATTAGAGGAGGTACAAAACCAAAATAAGAACTCGAGAAAATCTCATTCTGCAAGATAAATAATACTATCAGAAGTTTAACAATATAACTATGTTGTAATTAAATTTTCAGCAATAAGAGCTCATTGCGGAGAAAAAAAAGAGAAACAAATGCTCAGATTCATCTTTGAACCCTCAAAGCCGAAAGCCATCCAAGATGCTCTCTCGACTTTACATACATATGGGACATTTACATACATTCCACATAATTCTATGGATGGATTGATGCATATATGGAGAGGGAGGGAGAGAGGAAGATTGACCTGCATAGCACTCAATTCATATGTATTTACACATCTAACACTTAATATTCAATCTATTTTTCATTAAAAAATGAAATATTAGTATTTTTTGTGATGTGAAAAATTCAGCTAGGAAAGCAACGGAATTTAGCACCAAAATCATATTGAGACAACCTTCACACGCTCCAGCCTCTCTAGTTATGATTTAGCACCAAAATCATAATTAGAACTAGCTGGGGAAGCAAAAAACAAATCGTCGCATCCAACATGCGTTCACACGCTCCAGCTTCACGGATTGGGTAGCAGCGGCTTCCTTTGGTTTTCCTTCCAACGACACCGATTGGGTAGCAGCGAGGGCTTCGCTTTCCTTCCTAGTGCACGGATCAAGTAGCAGCTAGGGGGCTTCCGCTTTCCTTCATATGGCACCGATCGGGATTAACAATGAGGGCAGCTGGGTATTTTAGCTTCGGCCGAATGCGGATCGCGGGGTTATACCTGCGATCGCGTTTTAAAGTATAAACGTTGTTTTTGCAAACACAATCAAAATGTGCGAAACAGATGCAGAGGCGGCGTTTTCAAAAATCCCGCTGCATTTATAAGATGCCCCAAACGGGCCCTTCAACTCATGAATCAGCATAAAGTGTGAATCAAGAAATGAATCACCGAAAGAAAACTTTGTGCAAAAACTTCAAGGAGATTTTTTTAGATGCGAGAGCTTGATTTTTCAGCATGTAGAAAAAAATTCGTTCATTTTTAACAACCAATTTAATTGCAAAAATCCATCAAGTTTAAACTCATTATGATTCCAACATTAAGAGATCTAAAAAATTTTTTATCAAAAAATCAAAATGGGACAGTTTTGCACTTCTGAGAGATCTTACAAAGAAATAATTTTGATGTTAAAGGTGAGAAAGAGAAAGGACTAGCAAGGATCATGAAAAATTGATAAAAAAAGGCATAGAAAATGGTTTCAAAATTGAATATTTGGATTTCTCGGTGTAACCTCTTTTAATCATCTTCTCCACATAATCCTNCATAAGGCTTTAGATAACCCCTTTGTAAAGGATATCCGGCGTCAACTAGATAGTACTTACCTGCACAAAATATATATTTTAGTAACAAACGCAGGAATATCTGATATATTTGCTATAACAACGTACCAGGAAGGGGTATGGGAAGTAATGAGTTCGACGTCTTGTTGCAAATTTAAAAACACGACTATCGTGAGCGCTGCCTTCTCATCCGGTNTTTTAAGAGGAAAACATGAGTTTTGCTGTAAGGATTATAAACCTTGAATACCTCTCCTTGAATATATTCTTTTGAATGGATGCAATCAATCCTATTTTTAGAGAATTGGAGCCTCAGTGAAAGGATTTTACGCATTGGACACTCATTAGATCTATTTACTGAAATGAGGGTAGTTAACACCTTGTTTGGTGGAAGATATGAACTCTGTTGTAATGATTATGAACTTTGGGCGTCAACATAATCACATCAATCCAAACAAGTTCAATTAACTTTATTTTTAAAGGTAGATTTGACTTGACCAATTGGATTAAGATTGCAGTTTTCACTTGCATTTGTTGCCTCTTTCAAATTTGGGATTCTTTTCAAGGAAAGGAACAAAACATGTCGAGGAAAGCTTTGATATATTTTAAACCCCAAGAGATGGAGTTATGGGATTTGGAGATGAGTGGGACAATGAATCTTATGAAATATTGAGACTTTTTTTTCCAAATTTTTATATTTTAAAGTCAAAAAGTGATTACATTCTTTAAACAAGCTAAAAAAATGGGTTTTCAAGGGGGTGAAGAACATTAATGCTAGTCAACTGAGCTCCCATTTGGGTCACTTAGCTTCTGTTTGGGGCAGCTGCAGCTTATCCAGCTTCTGCTGATAAGCAGCTTATCCTGATAATCTGCTGATTATCAGCTGATCCGGATAAGCTGTCTGGTTGTTTGGTTGGCGCTTATGAAAAACAGCTGATTCCAAAAAATTGACCATTCTGCCCCTGTTCTGAATAAGCAGTTTAGCTGTTTGGTTAGTGCGTTTTGTAAACAACTTATGTGGAAAAAAAAAATTAATTAAATGAATAATCTGTCCAGCAGAATTTGTTCTTTTCTCAACAAAATTAAAGATCACTATTCAGACAACAAAATACCAAAAAGTTGATTTATATTTATATAAATAAAACATATCCGATCACATCAAATGAATATGTTACACATACAAAAGTCAGACGAACCAGTATAAACTATCTGTTGCTAGTGCATTGTCTGACTGGTATACATTCATCACCATTAACTTCATACATAGTAAATTTCACAATTACTTGAAATTGTTTGTAAGCATGCATGTTCTCCATTAATTCAGAATGAATGCTAAATGAGGTTACATTAAAGGCATTCATTTTGTTATATCCGTTAGTAGAGGAAACAAACTAGCTTCGATAATTTGAAAATGTAAATATTTCAGTTACATTTTTCTACTCCGCAAAAGTACAGAAATTGTCATTTTTAAAGACTGACTTTGAAGCTCCTTCAACATCAATGCATTAGAAAATTTACAGAAATCATCAATATACAGATATCATTCAACAACTCTACAAAAGAAGAATAAAAAATGAAAATTTACATACATACCACTAAAAAATGAAAATTTGTTTTGAAACTCAGAATTCAAAGAAAACCAAAGAAATGAAAATTTACATACATACCACAAAATTCCTATATATATACATATTTGACACCTAAACTTCATTCTTTTTTTTTTTCATAGAACCATACCTGTAAATAAATGCATATGAATATAAAAGGTAAACTTTAGATGCTAGAAATGTAAATACATATGAATTGGAAAATTGAGACATATACATGGAAATTGAGACATATAAATGCAAAACTACCTGCAACATGGATATTCAGACATATAAATGCATAAGAATTGCTTGTGCCTGACTACCTGCAACAAATTCCTGAACCTTGACTTCACGATATAGGATAGCAAGCCAATCAATTCGGCACTTCCACAAGGCATAAATGAAGAGTCTTACATACATAGAAGGTTTGGCAAGCCATGGCACATCTCCAGATAAAATTTAGAAGGCAACACTACCGTATAAAATCAAATTTCTACCTTCTACCATACAAAAATTGAAAAACTATCCAGCACAATATTAAAATCAGAAGATAATTGCAAGGCAAGTGACCTTAATTGACCAAACAACAAATACTTTAACATGAATACTTTAACATGAATTTTTCATGAATTTTTCTACAACAAATACTTTAACATCAGAAGATAACAACAAATACTTTCNTGCAAGGCAAGTGACCTTAATTGACCAAACAACAAATACTTTAACATGAATTTTTCATGAATTTTTCAACAAAAAAATACTTTAACATCAGAAGATAACAGCAAATAGTTTAACATGAATTTTTACTCAACCAAACAACAAGCAAGTGACCATAATTGCAAGGCCTTCAGCAAAAGCTGTTCTATGCATTACTAGTTGTTCCCTCAAAACCTGTGGATTTCAACAAATTCAATATGAATTATAACTTAGTTGAAATCAAACCNGCCGAACACGAGCTGTTTAACGAGCCGAACACGAGCTGTTCACGAACAACGAGCCAAATTGACAGCCCTAGTTATGGATGCAAAATAAAAGAGATTCATAATTACATGACAAAATATGTGAATTTACATTATCTTTTTCATTAATTAATCATGATTAGTCCAAGCTGGAAAGTGCCTATTAATTTATAATATAATTCAAGTGCATTTACATACCTACCACCAAAATTACTTTTGTAATTGCATATCCAACACGTAAACTTTACTATTTTATATTTGTACCACTCAGACTTTTATAAATATCACTATTTTAACTTAAAGGGGAGAGAGAGATGTTTTATGTGCAGTTTGTGTGAATTATAGTAGTGTTTACTGATGTACCTTATGGCATGAAATAATTTTATCATATTAAGCTGTAAAGTTAGCATTCCACGTGCAGAGATATATGCGGTGTCCGATTTTTACCGTCGATCATTGCAAATATGTATTTTGGTGGGTCTTATTTTCAATTAAAAAAAAAAAAAATTTATTTCGGTGATCGACGGTGGAGATCGGATGCCACATGTAGAGATATATGCGGTGTGCGTATGGAATAATTTCTCTTTGTTTTGCAAGGGGGATTTACAAAACACAAATTGAAAGTGATAATTTGATGCACTATCTATTTATGGAAATTTACAAATATATCATATAGTTTTAGTATTTACATACCAAAAAATTAAATTTATGTTTAGAAATTTAACACTCAAATTTGTAATCCTACCAAAAAAAAAAAATCATTTTTACAAATTTTTTAAATGTGAAATACATCTTTACTTGTATAGGTTATAACACCAAATAGGGTGCCCTCCTCAAATTAAGATTTTTACTTTTGTGAGAAAGTAGTTTAGACTTTTGCCCCTCCTGAAATATTAGTTTTGCGTCTCTTGAAATATAAATTTTCATTTAATTGCCCGCTTTGCCCTCCCTCAAAAAAGAAAAAAAATATTGCATCAGGACTCCGCACGTAGAGGCACATGCGGAGTCAAATGAAATCACGCAATGTAGAGGTACAGAAAAAACAAAAAAAAAAAAATCGGCCTTATAACATAGGAAAATATTTCCCCTGTGTTATTCCGTGTTATTCAGGTGTTATTTCATTGTACTCCACATGTAACTCTACGTGCGGAGTTCTGATGCAATATTTTCTCTAAAAAAAGACACTAGTTCCACCCCTCAGCCACAAAAATACAATGAATATGAATATTAAATTCTAAGAGTTTGATGGGTAAATGCACAAGAATTATGTGATATGTGTGTAAATTTCCCTATTTATAAATAAGGGAAACTTTAATTGCATATTAATCATCTTTTAATGAGAATCAATGGGGTACCTTCCATGAATTATATAGTCATTTATTTATCAGATAGGCCAAGATTAATGGGATGGCAGTTTAGGATAAAAACTAAAGAAAACCAATTATCTTTTAAACTGAAAATTAATTTATTTTATTCATGTCTTTCATGAATGTATTTATATTTATTTAATTAAAATTATAAGAGATAATGCACTTTAAATGCAAGATGGTGGGGAGAATAAAGGAAGATTTGCATACATACCATTTAATTCGTATCTATTTACACATCTAACATCCACACGATACACATGCCGCCTTATACGTCCATGAGAAAGAGGGAAAGATATTACATCAGGACTCCTAACATAGAGCTACGTTCAAATTAAAATATTCGGTCATGCTACAAGAATATTTCATCTGCGTTATTTTTAAAGTGATGTGAAATATTTTGATGTTAAAAATTGAAAAAAATGTATAGTTTAGGAGTTAGATATGTAAATATGTAAGATGTCACTAAAATATAAAGAAGAACGTAAGATTTTTGTTTAAATAGATGTAATCGTATGAATTTGTTATGACGATCATAAAAAAATAATATAGTATTGTAAATCATGATAGAAGTGTGCATGTGAAGTTCAAGCATTCGAGCAAAATGGTCTTAGCACTGAAGCAGCCAACGAGCGAAAGTAAATGAATCGAAAAGACGACTAAAGAAGAATGTAAGTTTTGTTAATTAGTGGCACACATTATATGAAGAAGAATGTAAGTTTTGTTGTGTGCCAATAAATATTTGCTAATTAGTGGCACACATTAAATGAAGAGCAATATTTGTTTTGTTAAGTGCAAAAAAAATCGCAGCTTTGTGGTGATATTTGTAATATCTTAATGTTGGATGAAAAAGCAACACGCACGTAGATAATATTAGCAAAGGGAGGCATCAAATTGTTTGTATGGAAAACTCATAAAAAAATAAAAAATATTTATGAGATTTAGCCCGATTAAAGTAATCCAGTGTGTGATTGTAAATAAATATGTCTGTTATACTTTTGAATTAAAGAATGTCAAATTACAATGCTGATAATCACATCTGTAAAATAGTGATTCAATTATAATAATCATAATCGTGCTGCAACAAATGTTGTTATTGTGGATAATAGCAATAGTGGGCCTAAAAATTTGTAGTTGATTGCTACAAGGACATCAATTTGTCAAAAGGTCTGTAGTCGATGAATTTAATAACGTTAATTGGTTGTATAAGTCATTATAGTAGTAGTTGATCACATAAATTGCAGTCGGTCATATATGTGATAATTAGCAACTACAACAACATCAGTTGGTCACATACCTCGTAGTTGAAAGCTACAATGATAGTTAGAGACATAGGTCATAGCTAGTAAATATAATAGCGTCAGTTTGCCAAAGAGATCGTAATTGAAGACTACTATAACACATAGTCACATAAGTATTGGTTGGTCCCATATGTCATAATTGGTAGTTGTTATAGTGTCAGTTGGTCACATAGATCTAAATTAGAAATTATAATAATAGTTAAAAACATATGTCATAGTTAGTCGCATAAGTCGTAGTTCGTAGTTACAGTAGCATTAGTTGGCTATAGAGACTGCAATTGGAAACTATAATAACAGTTAACCGCACAGGTCAGATTTGGTCACATGTGTTGTAGTAGCTACAATAGTAGTTAGTGACATAGATCATACATGGTCTCATAGGTCATAATTGGTAGATGCATTACCATCTATTGGTCATAGAGACTATACTTGGAGGTTACAATAACAGTTAGTCACTTAAAACAATAGTTGATCTTATAAACTATCATTGTTGGATGATAATTGACCGTAAAAGCCATAATTATAATTTGTAGTAATAGTTAGCCATTTAGGTTGTAGCTGATCGCATAAATTGTAGTCGGTAGTGCCAGTGGCATCAATTGGCCAGTAGTAGCATAAGCCATAAAAAATCATAAATGGTAGTTGGGATGACGTCGATTGACTACATTGATTATAGTTGGAAGCTGCAACATCAGTTAGCCTCATATGTTGTATTTGGTAGTTATAGTAACAAATAACGATATAGGTCACAATTGGTAGCTGCAATAATTTGAAATGACTGCATGGAGCGTGGTTAGAAACTACAGTAACAATTATCTATATTGGTCATTGTTGGTCATATAGGTCGTATTTGATAGCTGCAGTAGCGTCAGTTGTTCACATAAGTTGTAGTTGGAAGCTATAGTAGATAACAACTACAACCATATTCTCATGTTTATTATTTTACATCAGAGATATCACCTATCCATATACGATATAAGGAGAAAATTTCGGATGTCTGGAGAAAATCACCATATTCTAAATAAGATGGTCGCAAGCAATTGTCACTGGGAGTTATCATCAAATCCCAATGTTGTATTGTTAGTTATATTGTATTAGAGATACATTGTTACACTGTGTTCATGGTACGTCGTTATACCATGTTCATGACATATTGTTACACCAAATTCAAGATATATAACTAGCAAAAATAGTTCGCCGACGACAAATAGTGGTCGTTAGTGGCTGATAGACGGTGGTCCACAACTATTAGGGCTAGAAGTCATCACATCCTTAGTTAAGAACATCATTGAAATTCAACTCCCCCCTCAAACGAATTGAGGGGGTCGATTTATAGCCTTTATGGAGAGTCTTTTTAGTGTTTTGGCGAAAGCTCTTGTAACCATATGGTCGAACGACTATTATTGATCCCCATTCAATCATGGTTTTTTTTAATTAATTAATTTATTTAATAACATCATAATTGAGTGATATGAGGTTTATTTGGATTCCTCTCATTAGGAGGCTTGATTTGACTATAAATAGTCAAATTTGAAGCCTATTTACCCATTTAATTAATGATCTGAAAATTTAAAATATGTTTTACTAATTTGATATGGACTTGATTGAACTCAAATTTAAACAGTTTTGATATCACCAGATTCATATTGTCACGACAATCAATTCGATTATAAATTTGTCGAAATCAGATACTCATATGATTTTTAAGTTGAATCTAGATTATTTTAAAAAAAATATTTGAGATTCAAGTTAAATGATAAAATTTTTTGACGACATATCAAATTTATTACTAATTATCCTCAACAAATTATTTGTTATAATTTTATTTTTATTATCATACATATCTTTTATTTATATTTAAAAACATTTATTGAGATATTGTTACCTTTAAAATTAAAAGAATATAGCACATGCTAATTAAATTAATCTAACACATTTTATTGTAATCATGGCTGTTTTTTATTTGGAGGGGCATTTACATAGATATCACCTAATTCTTATGCATTTACATATTTGATGTTAAAATTTTATATTTTATTTTTATACCACTCAAATATTTCTCATCACATCAAAAATATCAAATTTAATTTTAATAAAATAAAATTTATATTTTTATGCACAGTCACGCAGCTTATAGGGCTGTCAAAACGGCTCGTTGTTCGTGAACAACTTGTATTCAGCTCGTTCGCTAAGTTAATAAGCCGAACTCGAACATTCATGTGCAGTTCNGTGGTACTTCGTGTCGGCATAAGGCTTTAGATAACCCCTTTGTAAAGGATATCCGGCGTCAACTAGATAGTAATTACCTGCACAAAATACATATTTTAGTAACAACTCAGGAATATTTGATATATTTGCTATAACAACGTACCAGGAGGGGGGTATGGGAAGTAATGAGTTCGACGTCTTGTTGCAAATTTAAAAACACGACTATCGTGTGCGCTGCCTTCCCATCCGGCCATCACAAATGTAAAACACATATTAAAATCACAAATGGCCATCACATTCTGTGTGGGAGAACCACAACGTCCAATGTAGGCTACTTTGTCGGTTCCAGATACACGTGCATCAACGTGAGTTCCATCAATAGCTCCTATACAATCCTAAATATCAAAATATTTCAATAATTAATGAATGAGAGTTTCAATAGAAAAATGTTTCAATATCTCCTATACAATCCTAAGTTAGTAATAAGATGGTAAAGATATACCTTGAAAAACGGCATGTAACGATTGTCATTCTCAATTTGTGTAGGGATGGATTGAAGTGTGGGATCTTCAGGCTTAACTATCTTGGAAGCTAAACTTACAAGTGCATTCAGACCAATAGAGAAATACCTGCTGATAGTTTCCGATGAATGTTGAAATCGCTCCATGACTCCTCTAATGGACTCATTTTGAGATAAAATATAGAGTGTAATTGCTAACACCTCT
>JXCR01128377.1:2038-22670 GCA_002079205.1 Phalaenopsis hybrid cultivar | reverse complement strand
GTCTTCGGTCGAGTAAGAGGAAGGTGAGCTCGAGAAGACGGGGCTTCGGTGCGTGAGGCAGAGAGGAGGAAAAGGTGAGCGGGAGAAGGGATCGAGAGAGAGGAGCGGGCGAGAGGAGGCGAGGCGTATGAGCGGCAGAGGCGGGATCGAGCAGATGAGCAGGAGCTCGGGAGAGGCCAAGGAGGAAGATCCCGAAAGAAGAACACGATCCTTCTTTTGAATTGGAGCGGGGGAGCCGAATTAATTAAAAGAGCCGTTACCTTTACCTTGGAGGGGAATTAAATAAATTCCATTGATGCAGCAACTTGAAAGAAAAATTTTAAACTCTCAATTAAAATGAGAGTAAATGACCCATTTAAAATTTAAAATTTAAAATTCAAAATTTTATCGAGTCCAGCTCAAATTAAATCTGACTTGAACCTGGGTTGAGTCCGGGCCCGCACCCCGCAAATTAAAAAAAATAATAATAAAATAAAAAAAAATCGTGCATCGATTTCGTGTTAGTTGCTCGCGCGCGAAACCATAGCAATATGAGTGTCTTTTCTAGCTAAAATTGACGTCCCGGACGCGTCGGCGCAATCCGTTTCGTCATCCGGGGTCGTCCAGACGAGTTTGTCGACGGGCGAGTCGATTTAAGCCAAAATCGTGTGTAGTGCAGTAAGTGCGTGAAAAGTGGCGTTCGCGAGTAATCGAGTCACAAAGGGTCCACCTAAGGCTGTTGATCCTATAAGAACTCAATTTCGGGCCCTCTACNCTAAGGCTGTTGATTCTATAGGAACTCAATTTCGGGCCCTCTACATGTTGGTCCTTAGCCCTTGCAACTAAAAGTTGAGTGCTTGGAACCACTCATGCGAGTTCTTCACAAAATGAGTCAAGAAGTGGTTTGAAGTTCTACGGGAGGTGGGCTCCATTGTTAGTTCGCTAGGATGTTCAATAAGAACTCCTAAATCTAGATCCTAGGTTCTAAGAGTAGAAGACTAAGACCTCACTAAAAATGAGGTCAACACATGGGAGAGTCAATTTTTCAATTCTATGTGTTANTGCGAGTTCTTCACAAAAATGAGTCAAGAATTGGCTTGAAGTTCTACGGGAGGTGGCTCCATCGCTAGTCCGGTAGGATGGTCAATAAGAACTCCTAAAGCTAGATCCTAGGTTCTAAGAGAAGGAGACTAAGACCTCACTAAAATTGAGGTCAACAGAACATCAAAAAGTTTTTCACGTGGATCCATCAGAATAGTCATTGGTTTGTACAGGAGAAGATTGTTCTCTATCAAAAGATCAATCACATATTTCTGCTGAGACAGACAAATACTTTGAGATGACCGAGCAACTTTCATGCATAAGAAGTACCAGAGAGATCCCAAGTCCTTCATTTCATAGGAAGCAACAAGAATGCCTTTGAGAGACTCTAATGTTGGTAGATCATTACCTGTGAGAACAATATTGTCAACATAGACAATAAGGGTAACTACATGGTCGTTGGAGGAATGCAAGAAGAAGAGAGTGTGGTCTGATTGTGCTTGAGTAAATTCATGGCCTACCACCACGTTTGTGAATTTCCTGAATCGTGCCTGTGGTGATTGGTTCAATCCATAGAGAGATTTTCACAGTCTACATACTTGCCCTTGGGAGGCAGTGGAGTCAAAACTGGAGAGAGTTATATAAACCTCCTCGGTAAGATCGTTCTTCAGGAACTTTTTCTTGACATCAAGCTAGAATAAGGGTCAATCCAAATTCACTGCAAATGATAAGAAGACCGAACGATGTTTAATTTAGCAATTGGAGCAAATATCTCCTCGTAGTCAATTCCGTAGTTCTGTGAGTACCCTTTGGCGGTCATCCGTGTCTTGTTACGTTCAAAGGATCCATCAGATTTAAACTTGATGCTAAAATTCCACCGACATCCCACCGTTTTCTTGCCCCTTAGAAGATTAACAATGTCCCAAGTATGGTTCCGTTGAATGTCATTCACCTCCTTTATGAAAGCAGCTTTTTAGGTTGGATCTGCTAAGGCAGCCTCAATAGTAGATGGAAACTGATGATTGGTCAGAGCCATGACAAATGCTCTGTAGTTTGGTGACAATCTGCGAAGAGAGACATAGTTTACCCTGGGATAAAGAGTCTATCTGATTATGTACCTTACTAGAGGAACTGACTTTCTCATTTGGAGTAGGAGCAGTGTTGGGGATGTGGTCCGGGGGATTTAGGGTCCAGTTAGCTGTAAGAGTAGGTGCATCGGAATGAGTGCTTCGAGTGTGGACGCGGAGAGTGAGAGGATGTACTGGTGGAACCAAAGGGATAGAGGGCTCCTTGATGGTAGGTGACATGGGGGGAACATCCACAAGGTTAGGGTAAGGAACATTGTCCAAAAACTCTAGCTCCCACTCATTGGAGGCCGAGTTAGAAAAGTAGGAAACACTTTCAAAAAAGGAGACATCAACACTCACATAAACCTTATTTGTGGCAGAGTAAGACACCATTACTCTTTTGGCGGCAAAGTATCAGAGGAAAATATATTTTATTAACTTAGGATCAAGTTTACGCCGAGTTGGGGTTGTGTTCCGAACAAAGCTCGTGCATTCAAAAATTTTGGGATCTAAGGTGATGACTCGATTGTTAGGAAAGCACGATCTCAAGACGGCTAAAGGGGTGTGAAAGTTGTGAATTTTTTAGGGAATTTTATTGATGAGATAAGTGTTGATAAGAATGAAATCATTCCAGAAACGCTTTGAGACATTAGAGTGAAACATAATGGAACGAGTGACGTCGATAAGATGTTGGTTTTTTTCTCTCGGCTATTCCATTTTATTGAGAGGTGTTGGTAGACGAACTATGATGAATGATGCCCTTATCAAGAATTCTTCAAATATAGAGTTAAAAAATTAATGACCAATGTCAGTCCAAATGACTTGAATAAGAGGTTTGAATTGGGTCAAAATGAAGGTGTGTAAATTTTTGAAAGTGACAACAATTTTAAATTTATCTTTTAAAATATAGTCTTATGTCATTCGAGTGTGGTTATCAATCATAGTGAGGAACCACCATTTATTGATGTAGTTAGGAGTGGGATAAGATCTCCATAAATCACTGTGAATAAGAGAGAAATAAATGGAAGATGTATAATTGTGGGGTGGGTAAGAAACCCAATGATGTTTAGCTAGCTATTAGGTTTCACATTTGAAATTAGAAGAAATTTTATTAGTAAACATCAGTGGATACAATTATTTTAGATACTGAAAACTAGAATAACCCAAATGACAGTGTAACAACATAATAGGACATTCAGTGGACCGAGATAAACAACAACTACTGGGTGGAGTATCATTGTTCTCTGTGTTTTTTCCTTGGAAGAAGTAGAGCTAGCCTACCCGCTTGGTAGTTCCAATCATCATCCCCTCAAACGCCGATCTTGAAAGACATAAACATCAGAGGAAAAATGAGCAACGCAATCAATTTCATATGTCAACTTACTGACAGATAAAATGTTACACTTTAGCAGAGGTACATGTAACACAAATTCCAGAGTTAGATTTATTGTTAAGAAAATAGACCTTTTACTATCAATGAAACTTTGGTACCTGTCAGCAATTTTAACAGTCTTGAGTGCTTCTAGTCATGTGGTCTGTTGCACCTGAATCAAAAGAAGTAAGTGTCTAGGATTGGTAACTTGCAAACGTGGGAGGTCTATGAACTGGAAAATAGTGGACTGGATTCATACAACTTGCTTAAGTGCTTCATTTGACTTTAAGAGAATTAAAGGATTCCATATTGCTCTGGGTAGAGGCCGACTATACGGTGTTGGATTCAAAAGCTGCAGCTAGCACTTGACAGCGGAAGATTTGGTAAGGTTTAGATGTTGGTTTCCCGTAAAGTTTCCAACATTTATCACGAGTGGGGATGAATTTGTGACAGTAATCACAAGTGGGATGACCATCTCGAGGTTGAGCACTATTCGAGGCCATTGGGGATGTTTTGACGGATGGAGTGGACGCACCAAGCATGACAAGTCTGCGGCTCTCTTCGCAGCGAATCTCAGTGAAAGCAGTGTGAGTAGAAGGAAGATGATCTCGACCAAGGATATTGCCCCAGACTTCATCAAGATCTTTGTTGAGCCTACTAAAAATTGGAACATGCGGACCTTTTCGACAATTTTCTGGAAGAGAGATCAGTCAGCTGTAGATTCCCAAGTGTAGTCATAATACATGTCGCATTCCATCCATTATGCAACTAGATCATTGTAGTATTGGGTCACGACCCTCGATACTTGTTTTGCCTCACAGATTTTCTTAGATACATCATAGAGTTGACTGGAATTCTCTACATCTGAGTAGGTATCACGGACTGCCATCTAGAAGGTACTAGCAAAAGGAAGGAACATGTATGATCGACAAATAGAAGTATCCATGGAGTTGATCAGCCACGACATGACCATGAAATTCTCCACTTCCCATGCTCCATATGTTGGGTCAGTTTTTGGAGGTTCACAAATCACAGTAGTGAGATGACTGAATTTTTCACATCCTTTGATGAATTGGGACCCAAATTGTGACCATTGGAGAAATTATGTAATCAAGAAGTTCATGTTGTTTTCCTATCCTCCGGCCTATAGAGGAACGGAGGTTGGAATTGACCCTCCGGTGGAATTAAGAACATCTTTTGATGACGACTCAATGCTGGGGGAATCTGTCGTGACTCCAATTGAGCCAAATGAGATGTTAGGTTGTTGAGACTTCGTACAGTTCTGGCTGCTTGGAGGAATATTGCCAGTATCCGAGTTGGAAAGCTGATTTGATTGAAATACAAGCCACATAACTCTACTACTCCGATTCTTCTTCAACTCTTCATACTTGCCATTGCAACTTGTAATTCATCAGATTTCTGTTATGGGAATAGCAGGAAGAGTCAGAATTGACTCTAATCTGCAGGAGACTGCTTCACGGGATGGAAGACAACTACATAGGATATTCCACGATTGGTATCCATGGGGGCGACAGATTTTTGTTTATGGGAGCTGCTGGGAGAAGAACCGACAAGGTTAAAATTACGAAACACATAGGAGAATGAATGGTTCTAGGGAAAAATTCAGAAATAAATCATGTAGGGAAAAACTGCAGGAAGAGCCGACAACTAGGGTTAGATCCCTTACTTTGATACCATGTTTGAATAGAATCTAAGGAGAGGTATAAATACCCATTACAAGATTTACAAGTAAGGAAATAAATAAAAATAGAATAAAGGGAAAAATGAAAGTAAATAAAAGCAAGTCAAAGAAATTAATACATAAATCTGAATATTGATATGATAATATTCTAATACTCTATATTAGATATTTAGTTATCTCATCACAAATATTGGATTCTCCTACGAACATCTCCATATTTTTATTGTTTCAAAGCTTTGTTCTTTCGTAAACAGCCAGATAAACGATAATTTCTTAAAGTTATAACCTTTCCTTATTCAGCAACACAATTTTAACTCAAAATAACATTTTTTTCCTAAAAAATTTCTCCTTATTCAAGCTTTAAAACCTACAACTCAAAACCTAACTCAATTTGTCAAAAGAAAAGCAATAAAATCAGATTTTACGAGAGGAACCCAAGCTCCTCTTCTTTTTGTTTTCTCTTTTGGCAAAACCTACCCAAGCTCTTGTTTGCTCCTTTGCTAAATGGTTACGAGAATAAGAATACTGAGAATTCTTGATGGTCAGTGTGTTAGCTATATATATTAATATTAGTAATACTTAATAGCTCAACCCAGAGACCATCATAACCGCCCCTTTATAATTCCTCTATTCATGCTTTTGTGGATGGAAAAGAAAAATATCTACTGCGCGTTAATAATGCTTGCTACAGTAATATTATTTTAATGAATAGTAATTCTAATAAAACATGGGACAATAAGGTATTAAGGAATTAATTTATAATTCCTAATATACCTATATATTACCTTATAGATCTAAATTTTAAATTGATAATTACAAAGAATAGAATTTTATAAATTACTTTTGGTCAGTTTCAGCTTGTGCAAATTTTCATCATGTGCAAAATTTGGGTATGGATTTTTTTGTCAATTTGATCTTATCCTTCTATTTTTTTGGGGTATAATATTTGATGACACAGGATTTTCAGCATATGATTATTGTGAACCAACCTCAGAAAACAAAAAATTAAAGAAAGAAAAAAAAATAGTAATGGTTAACAGAAATTAGTTGAGCAAACTCAGTCAGAATAGAGAGAGAAAATTATTATTGATGAACACAATGTTTTAAAATTAAGTTGCACATGGAAATATCTGTGACCTAATTTGAGCCGAGAGAGTTTATATGAAAATCGTCATTCATGTCATATCATTCATCCAAAGAGTACAGAGACGCATAACGATATAAATATTTTAATTTGGTGTTGGGATGTGAAAAAGGATGTAGCTGAGTTTGTATCTAAACAAAAACATTTTCAATTTATTAATGTATTTTGTCCTAGGATTTTTCAAATTCAGTCAAAAAGCATGATTACGTATGAGTAACAACTAAAAAATTAATTAAGACCACTCATCATTTGCCAATCAAGCAAACAAATTTAGTTGAAAAGCTAACAAAATTCTTTTGCGAAAAATTATTAGATTATAGGACATTCCAAAAGTGGTTGTATCAAACAAGAATAGCATATTTACATCTAGATTGTGAAAGAGTATTCATGAAAATTTGGGAATAAAGTTGTATCTCAGGGCTGCATTTTATCCACAAGTTGATGGCCAATTAGAAAGGACCATTCCAGTGATTTTTTTTTAATCAAATCCCATAGGGAAATTTTATTTCATCAAGAAAATAGATACAAAGATAATGTGATCAATAGTTCAACTAACCCCCTACAACTCACGTAATAAAAAAAAATCCTATGAACCGTTGATCACTAGATACAACTCACGCGAAGAAATTAAAAAACACTATCACGTCGAATAAAAGGTAAGTCTAAGCAGTCACCTCTGATGAGAATAGATAAATCATGTAGAATTTTGATGGAAAAAAATGAAGTCTTGCTTCTCTAATCCTCTTTTTGCAGCCCAGTTTGCACATTAGTTTCTTTCACGATGAATAAATAACCAGTTTATCTGCACAGTCTTAAGAAAGCAAAAAAAAAAAAAAATCATTTGAATAATAAGAATCCAAGGATATAACATTTTCTTAGTACAATAATTCCATAACTCCCAAGAGTCTATTTCAATCTTTATTAAACTCCAACCGCATCTAACAGCTAAATCTAAGGCAATTATAACAGCTTCTACTACAACACAAATAGGAGCATAAGCCATAACAGGAGCAGAAAACCAAAATAAACAATTTGCAATATAATTACGACAGACTCCTCCAATGCCAGCATAAGAAGAATTCCAACTACCATCAACATTGATTTTTAAAATATCTCTTAAAGGCTATGTCCAATAAGTCAAACTAGTAATAGGCTTGGAATAAGAGGGTATCGAAAAATTATATCTGTCAAATAAATTTCTCAATTTTATACCCAAAGGTTTCTTAAAAATACCAAAATGTAGCATCTTAAAAATATAATTCTCAATGAAAACAAAGCATGAATGTGCAGGAATCAAAATATCATTGTGCTTAGCATTATTTCTAACAAACCAAATACACCAACAAATAACAATAGGAATAGAGGTGAAGAAAAAAACCTCCTCCAAATTGATTCCAAAATTTAAAAAGCTCTTCAATTGAATAAATGTAGAGCTCATTCATCCGCAAATCACAAAATTTGAAAACATTTATCCAAACATCATAGTGTAAGAGCAGTTGATAAAAATATGTTCCAGCTTTTCTTCACATTGATTACAAAGAAGCAACGAGAAGTTATTCTTAGTGTTTTTAATTTAAGAACATCATCAGTAGGAAAAATACGATGGAAAAGTCTCCAAATGAAAAAAAATTGAGAAAGTTTAGTAAAAGAATTCCAAGCCCAAGGTAAATCAAAACCATTAGAAAAATGTAAAGATTTAGCAAAAGTTTTGGAAATGGAATTACCACTATTGCCTTTGATATTTATTTTATTATTATCGATAGAAATAGGAATTTTAGCAATTAAAGAAGCTTGATCATGACCAACAAGATTGCAAAGTTTTTGAAAGTCCCAATTATCATTATCCCAACAATTATTAACAGAAAAATTCACATCAAAGGGGCCTAAATTAGAATTTGCCAAAGGAGCTTCACCAACCCACCAATACCAAAAGCTGCAATCACCTTTACCAACATCCCAACACATAAAATCTTCAGCTATCTTTGCACTTTCCAAGTGAAAGAATCACTACGATTATAAGTAATAGAGAGAGGATGGTTATTATCATAATATTTACTCCTCATTAAAGAGGACCAATTAGAATTACCATTTCTGAAGTGAAACCAGGGTTTCATAAAACTAATAGACATTGAATCAGAAATACTTCTAAAACCCAAACCACCAGAATGAATAGGTTTACACATCTTTTTCCAACTCAACCGACGAGTTTTGAGTCTTTAACTGCCCAAAGAAACTTATTAAAACCGATTTCAATTTTCTTAATCAGAGTAATAGGAATTTTCATTTAAAGTAAAGTAAAGTGACTTTACCTCCAAAAGAAAGAAGAAGATTATCCAAGGATATAATTTTCTTATTGATTTTTTCAATAATATTATAAAAAAAGATGAATTTTCCTTTTACCTTTATCAAGATTAAAACCTAGATAAGTAAAAGGAAGGGTTCCTTTATTGCATCTAGTATAATCCTGAATCCAATTCTTCTTCAAGCTAGAAATACTCTTAAAATAATAAACATTACATTTATTCCTATTTAAAAACAATCCAAAAACATTTTGAAAAAGGACAAGACCATCCCAAAGTCTCTTAATGGACTTCTTATTAGCATTAGTAAAGATAATCAAATCATCAGCAAAAGTAAGATGGGAAATTCTAAAATTGCCTTTAATAGAAAAAAAAAACATGCTAGGATAATTATTGAATAACTTGTTAAGATATCTAGACAAGTAATCAAAAGCCAAGATAAAAATAATCGGAGATAAGGGATTACCTTATTTGATTTCTGTGTTGGAGGAAAAAAAAACCACATTAATTTCCATTAATCAACACAGAATAATAGTTTTTTTCAAGAATTCTTTGAATAATAGAAGAAGAACTACTAGTGAAATCCCTAGCCTTGAACACTTTCAAAATAAAATCCCATCTTATAATGTCAAAAGCCTTTTTAATATCCATTTTTAAAATAACTTTACCATTTCTACTGCTTTTGTCAAACTCTAAAACCATTTCTTGAACAATCAAAGCATTATCAACAAAGGATCTACCTTTAATAAAGGCCGTCCGATTCATAAAAATCAAATTATTAAGATGATATTGTAGTCTGCTCACCACAATCTTAGAAATGATTTTAGAAATAATATTAAAGCTAAAAAGTCTAAAAGCATTCCATTGAATAGAATTCATAATCTTAGGAATAAGAACCAATTTGGATGATTTAAAATATTTAGGAAGAGCCCTACCATTATAGAAGTCTTGAACACAAAGAACAACATCATCACCAACAATATCCCAGCAAGATTTATAAAAAGCAGAAGTAAATCCATCAGGTCTAGGAGATTTATTGTTATCAATAGAAAAAATAGCATCTTTAATTTCAATAAGATCTGGAATAAAGGAAAGATCAATCCCATTAACAAAGTTAACATCCTCTAAAAAAAGATCATTATTAATATCAAAGAAGATAATATCATCACAATTAAACAAATTAAATAAATAATCAGTGCCATCAGCTTCAATATGATGAGGAGAAATAATAATATTGCCATTATCCATTTTAATTTGACCAATATAATTTTGCATTTTCCACTTTTTAATAATAACATGATAGTAAGTTATATTTATGTCACCTTCCATAAAAGAAATACTATAACTTTTTTATTTATAAAAAAACTTCTTCCGTATTAATAGCATTTATATATATTTCCTGACCAGCCAACACATAAGAGTAATCAATTCTATCATTAACATGATCATTTTCTAAACTTTGGAGATCAAATTCAGCATTATGAACAAGAGTATGTAAATTATCAAAAATATTCCAATTCCAGGATCTAAGTTTAAAAGCCAAGTTTTTTTGCAATCTCAAAAGCTTGCAAGCAGCATTACCAACATAAAAGAACCATTCCACTGATTGAAGCTATGTTGAGACTATTTTTGAATTTTGGCAACATCTGGGAGCATCACATTCAAATGATATATTTTACTTAAGACAACAAATACCAATTTAGTTTTAAGATGACAACATATGTAGGGCTTTGAAGTTAGCTCGAAAATTGTTAATCGCTCAAAAATTGATTCGAATTTTGGCTCGGATCGAGATTGGATCGAAATAAATGGACCGAGCTACGAGCCAAAATTTTGGATCGAATTTTTTTCATGTCAGTACTAGTCCGACTTGAAATCGGTTCATTGACTACCCTAATGATGTTAGGGGTGTGAATTTAACTCGATAATCGTTAATCACTCGAAAATTAATTCAAATTTTGGCTCAGATCGAGATCGAATTAAAATAAACTAGTCAAGCTCGAACTAAAATTTTGGATCGAAGTTTTTTTTAGCTGATTTTGAGGCAACCCCCACTTGGCTCGAAATCTAATCGTTAATTGCCCTAACCATACGAGGCATTATATGGTAGAAAGTGAAAAATCCCATGAAGTTGATTTAAAGTTGGAGAAAGCAATTGATGGGACTAGACTTAATTAACAAGGCTATAGAAAAAAATAGATTAATTATAAATGCAGTTAAAGATGACCAACTTATTAAAAAGAAATTCTATAAATCAAATCATAAAATAGTAGAGTTCGAAGTTAATGATTTTGTATTTTTTAAAATCCAACCTAAATAAGGCACAGCTAAATTCGGCCAAAGAGAGAAATTGATTCCCAAATACATATAGCCACTGAATATATAAGAAACGGTTGGTAAAATTGCCTATAGATTAGCACTGCTAGCAGATATGTTGGATATATATGATGTTTTTCATGTATTTGCGCTACAAATGTGAATCAAAGAGTACCCTTAAATAAAATTGAGGTGCAGTTATATCTAACTTATATTGAAAGACCAATATATATATATTGAAACTTGATGTTAACAAATTGAGAAACAAACAAATTCCCTATGTAAAGATAAAGAGAGAGTATAAAACAGAAGTAGAAAAAACTTGGAAAAGAAAATATGAATAACACAAAAGTCCTCTCATCTGTTTTATTTATTGTTAAGAAAGAAAATTCCGAAGAAGGCATTCTAATGAGGAGAGATTTAGACATCTAATTACTAAGCTTTCATTTTTCTAATTAACTCATGTTATTGAGTGATCATTCTGCTTTCAATGCATGTGGTTTTTCAACTTAAAGCATCGGCTCTAATGTTTGTTTTTTTACGTAATATTGTATTTTCAAATCATAATTTTTAATCAACTCAAATCATCTTCTTTGCCTCAAGTTTATTTTTTTTTATATAAAGATATATTTTAAACCATGATTACTAGTGAATATTTCACATTTCAATCCATACAAATAATGCCTCCATTGGCAGTTCATAAATACCTTTCAAAACATTTTTAAGTATCGAAATGGAAATTTTAATTTACATTTCAAACATTACTCTTAGAATTTATATTATTGAAGGATATTGAGTCATCCATTGGCAACATTAAGCTCAACTTTTGCATATTAATATTGATCGTAAATAGGCCACTCAATTAGCCTCATTTCAAAATATTTAGGGGTTGCTTTTTCACCCTTTTTAACATCCTTTTGGATACAATTCTTTGTATCCTATTCCTTTTATATTTTCTGGGAGTTGCAGGCTATACATTTTGCAGAATCAACATTTTAATGTGTTTCATTCTATTTTCTAATCCAGAAAGAGGACTCTTTCTCTCGAGCTGAATTAGACTCAGTTGCTGAAAAACTTGATCATGATGATCCTGACAAAGGAAGATGGACTCCACTTTCTGTAATTTTTAAAACTCACCATAACAAATTAACAGGAAATTATGATGTAAATGTTCTAATCTCAGCGCTCGAGACTCGGAACAAAAAGGTGGTTTGGCATGATCATCGCAATAGTTCATCTTCGATCAACCTTTCTTCTGCAACTTTACTCGGCATTCTCCTTAACATTCCTGTGAGGCGATTCGCCGGACTTTGGCGAGGTCGGCATTGGGTTTCGATACGATGCATCGACGGAATCTGGTATAACTNAAAAAAAAAAAAAAAAAACGTTGAATCTTTCTTGGTTTAAAAATATCATTTTAAAAATTTAGCCTATTTTTAAATATAATTTCACATTGCGACAATCAAATCAAATTCATCATGAATATATTATTATATCGTATTTATATTTGTAAGAAATGTTGCAAAATCTATTGAGTCATGCATGCTGATGCAATAAATATTTAAATATGCGTGTTTGAATTGTCGATACGCCCAATTTTATACCNTTATATCGTATTTATATTTGTAAGAAATGTTGCAAAATCTATTGAGTCATGCATGCTGATGCAATAAATATTAAAATATGCGTGTTTGAAATGTCGATACACCCAATTTTGTACAAAGCTATTGGTGAGAAATCGATTGATAACTAAAATTCAGTTTTAAGTCAATTTCTAAATTAATTCTTTTTTTTTAATATATTGGTGTCAATTAATAATTTAAATACCACTTAATTTTATTTATTTACATATCTAGCCTCTAAACTTTAATCTTTACATGCATACTACTTATGTATGAAAATGTGTCTTCATTTTTTAGAAGTTCAAAATGGTGATATTTTTAATGTAACATGAAGATTTGGGTGGTATTAAACTATTAAAAAAAATGTTTAGTTGTTAGATATGTGAATGGAAAATAATTGGTTGGTATGTATGTAAATGCCCCTTCCAAAAACATTAAGTTTTGTAAAAATGAAATACCAAATCACATATTATAAACTTCAGCACTCGTAACACCTCTTTCTCCTCTAAATTCTAATCGCTTCTGGAATATAAGGGGAGTGTTTGGTAGTACCCTTTTTGATACTATTTACTTCTGAATTTAAAATAAATCTAGCCAAACACAAAAATATAGGGTAGCTAAATATGGCGCCCTTCTAAATCCAAATTTCTCTTCATTTTTTCTCTTTTATAACGTTGTACACTAAAAAATGATTTGCACGAATCTCGGGACAATCTGACTGTTTAGACGAAAAAGAGAGAAATCGAGTATCTCAATAATGAAAAGCTACAAGTACTCGTAAAGACGACAAGCTAAAGATCCATCAGCCGACCAAAAGCCAGTCGACCAAATACTGACAATCAACTAATAAGAAGCAAACATTCAAGCCAATAACTCCCCCAAAATCCTTAAAAAATAATCAAGGAACAAGCAGACTGGCCGACCACCTTAAGGCTGTCTAACTGCCTCTTTAAAAGTCAATCAACTTCCATGGGCGAAAGCCGANCTCATGCAAATTTGTGTTGGAATGGGGATTGTTAGGCAAATAATCAAAGCGAAAATCTGCATATGATTGTATATTTCTTCAAAACCTTGTCGTTGCTTAGTTAGAGGCATTTAGCTGATGATATATTGACTTCAATATTTGATGTAAACTCTCTTTGTGTATATATAAACTTTAACTTATAAATTATATTGCATTGTTGCTTAGTGTGAGTATCATAATATTAAATTTAGGATAAGTTCTGCATATATTTTGAACTAAGTTATTTATGAAAAATATAATTTCATGATATGAGTAAGTTGTAGAGAAATTTAGTATATTTAAAGGTCATAATTGAAGTAAAGAAAAGACTATAAAACATGTAAACAATTTAAATATTTTTAAGGTTAAAATTTTAAAATCTAAAAATTCGTTTATTCAACGCCGACATTGCTCCGTTAAAGCCAAAGTTGCCGTTGATGTGATGACTTGGTTTTCTATTTTTAAGGACAATATGAAGAAGAATTTATAGAAATGTCATTTAAAACAAATAGACAAATTTAAAAGAGAAATCACAAGATAAGGTGAGATGGGGGAGTTAAGTTTTAATTGTAAGTGGATGAGATAACAAGTGGGGGAAATTTTTGTTTGGAAAATTTAGGGTTCGTTTGGGACAGTTTATTTGGTGCGGTGGTGTTTTGAAAACAAACTTGGATTGTTTGGGTAAACTGTATTTTGGCATCTTATAATTTTTTGAAAACGCTGCGCTTTCACACCGCACTTATCTATATGCGGTGACAGCTTTCTGTTAGCAGTCTGGTTTTTTCAAAAAAATAAAAATTTCTAATAGCAACCGCACCTAATTTATTAGCAGATTATTTTTAATCAATTTATCAGTAGATTATTTAATAAGTTGCAGCTGCCCCAAACAGACCCTTACACACATACCGCACATTCTTGTGTATTTACATTTCTAACACATAAATCTAAATATTTAGAAAAAAATACATATATGATTAATACTAACAATTAGTCATTTTGTTCATATTTATGCATTTTTACAACCATAATTAATTTTAGGGCCATTTACAAACCATATATTTACACTTAAATTTTACTTTTATTACATTTATGTTACCCAATTATTTCATATCACCCCCAAAATACCAGCTGTTGGCATTCATTGTTGGCTATTTCTCTTGCTCTTTACCTAATGACATTTACATGCATACCAGCCAATCCTTATTAACCTTGGAACAAAATTTACATACATAATACCCAATCCCTTGTATTTCAATATCTAACACCTATTATTAAAAAGATACATTTTACTAGTATTTTGGCCATGTAATACTATCCTTTTAGAAAAACTATGATCTATATTTGTCTTCATTTGTTTCAAATGTATAAAAAGGGGACATTTACATAATACCACCCAATTCTTATTTATTTACATACATGTGTAACAACTAATTTTTTTTTTACATTTATACCACCCAAACTTTTAAATCACATAAAAAATACTACTATTTTAAATTTTAAAAAGTCAATGTACAGATAACTTCACATATATGTAAAGCCTGACATATAAAAAAAATTTGCGTACGCAACGCTGCGTACGTTTTCGAGATTATACCGAGGGTATAAGGGGGTTATACCCGTGTTATAACCCCTTGTAACCTCCATGTAACATAGTGTAGCCTACCTATAACCTACAAATAAGTTTCGCGCTTCTGTTTTCATATATTAAGAACTTATTTGTAGGTTACATGTAGGCTACACTAGGTTACATGGAGGTTACAAAATGTTATAACGCGGTATAACCTCAAAAACGTATGCAATGCTGCGCACATCTTACGTACGCAAATTTTTTCCCTATCGTATAGTGGTTAGATATATAAATACATAAGAATTGAATGATATTTATGTAAATCTTCCCCCCCAAAAAGGTTGAATCTTTCTTGGTTTCAAAATATCATTTTAAAAATTTAGCCTATTTTTAAATATAATTTTATATTCCAACAATCAAATCAAATTCATCATAAATATATTATTATATCGTATTTATATTTGTAAGAAATGTTGCAAAATCTACGAGTCATGCATGCTGATGCAATAAATATTTAAATATGCGTGTTTGAAATTTCGATACACCCAATTTTATACAAAGCTCTTGGTGAGAAATCCATTGATAACTAAAATTCAGTTTTAAGTCATTTTCTAAATTAATTCTTTTTTTTTTTTAAATATATTGGTGTCAATTAATAATTTAAATACCACTTAATTTTATTTATTTACATATCTAGCCTCTAAACTTTAATCTTTACATGCATACTACTTATGTATGAAAAATGTGTCTTTATTTTTTAGAAGTTAAAATAGTGATATTTTTAATGTAACATGAAGATTTGGGTGGTATTAAGCTATAAAAAAAAAGTTTAGTTGTTAGATATGTGAATGGAAAATAATTGGTTGGTATGTATGTAAATGCCCCTTCCAAAAACACTAAGTTTTGTAAAAATGAAATACCAAATCACATATCATAAACTTCAGCACTCAGAACACCTCTTTCTCCTCTAAATTCTCATCACTTCTGAATTTAAAATAAATCTAGCCAAACACGAAAATATAGGGTAGCTAAATATGGCGCCCTTCTAAATCCAATTTTCTCTTCATTTTGTCTCTTTTATAACGTTGTATACTAAAAAATGATATGTACGAATCTCGGGATAATTTGACTGTTTAGACGAAAAAGAGACAAATCGAGGAGTATCACATTAATGAAAAGCTACAAGTACTTGTAAAGACGACAAGCTAAAGATCCACCAGTCGACTAACAACCAGTCGACCAAATACTGACAATCAACTAATAAGAAGCAAACATTCAAGCCAATAACTCCCCCAATTTCCTTAAGAAATAATGACGGAACAAGCAGACTGGTCGACCACCCTAAGGTTGCCTGATTGCCTCTTTCAAAGTCAACAGACTTCCCAGGGCGAAAGCCGACCGACATCTCGATAAAATTATAGACTGACGCCAACTTAGTTGATTGACTCGGGGAACTGCAGACCAAAAGGTCCAGACAAACTAAAAATTGTGAAAATCAGCTACGAATGTGAAAGGGTGTGAAAGGGCATGATAACTGACAATAATATCATGTAAGACCCTTATTAAAATAGTGACAATTGTATAACTTTTCACTTATTAATAAAATGTCAATAGTATATATTAAGGTTTCTTTTGCTCTTCTCTCTAGACTCATACTCCTAAGAAGATCTCTCTCTCATTTTCTATTGTAATTTCCCACTTAATATATATAAAATGCGTCTTAGAGCTTGAAATATTTAAGTTTGCTCCTATGCGGAAAATCTATGTATGTTCTTTTAATTCTTTTTCTATCCTTAGTCATTTATCACGTAATAAATCTGAAATAAATAGACATAAGTTTCGAATGTCTAAATCTGATGATTATGCAGATGTACTGAATTCAGGTTAAAAAAAGGCCAAATAGATTCAACAACATCTAGAATCAGGACTTGATAAAACTNTTCAACAGATGTAAGTCCTGAATTTCTAAATCTGATTATTATGCGGATTTAATGAATTCAGGTTAAAAAAAAGGCCAAATAGATTCAACAACATCTAGAATCAGGATTTGATAAAACCCGTAGATAGATCTTAGCATAAATTAGTATTTATATTGAATTTAATTTTGTAACTATCACAAGTAATTTTTTTAATTTTNTTCAACAGATGTAAGTCCTGAATTTCTAAATCTGATTATTATGCGGATTTAATGAATTCAGGTTAAAAAAAAAGGCCAAATAGATTCAACAACATCTAGAATCAGGATTTGATAAAACCCGTAGATAGATCTTAGCATAAATTAGTATTTATATTGAATTTAATTTTGTAACTATCACAAGTAATTTTTTTAATTTTCGTATTAGTATTAATATTTTAAAAAATATATAAATAAAAAATTATTTGTTTACCTGCTTTGTGTGAATTATACCATTTCCTCGCTTTCTTTCACTTCAATAAATGAATTTCCCTGTTCCTGAATCCGGGAGGCCAATTTGTCCACGCAAGCTAAGAATCTTCCNTTTTAATTTTCGTATTAGTATTAATATTTTAAAAAATATATAAATAAAAAATTATTTGTTTACCTGCTTTGTATGAATTATACCATTTCCTCGCTTTCTTTCACTTCAATAAATGAATTTCCCTGCTCCTGAATCCGGGAGGCCAATTTCTCCACGCAAGCTAAGAATCTTCTACATCCTGTTCTACCATCGCTTCCCGGGATCTACGCGCTGCCGCCGTTCGTCCCCGTTCGTCGATTTCTATGTCGGACGCTCTCATCAACGGTGTCGCCGGGGCGAGCGGAGGGATCATCGCTCAGCTCATCACCTACCCTTTGCAAACTGTACATCTTCTAAACCTAAACTTTTCCATCTCTCTGCATTGNGTATTAATATTTTAAAAAATATATAAATAAAAATTTATTTTTTTTACCTGCTTTGTATGAATTTAACTGTTTCCTTGCTTTCTTTCACATCAATAAATGAATTTCCGTCTTCCTGAATCCGAGAGGCCAATTTCTCCACGCGAGCAAAGAATTTTCTACATCCTGTTCTACCAACGCTTCCCGGGATCTCCGAGCTGCCGCAGTTCATCCCCGTTCGTCGATTTCTATGTCGGACGCTCTCATCAACGGTGTCGCCGGGGCGAGCGGAGGGATCATTGCTCAGCTCATCACCTACCCTTTGCAAACTGTACATCTTCTAAACCTAAACTTTTCCACTCTCTGCATTTNGAGCGGAGGGATCATTGCTCAGCTCATCACCTACCCTTTGCAAACTGTACATCTTCTAAACCTAAACTTTTCTATCTCTCTGCATTTCATGACAGGTCTTTTTTTTTTCTACGATTTGTTCTTCTAGGTCAATACTCGTCAGCAAACGGAGCGCGATCTGTCGAAGTCCAAGTCCATCAGTAGGGATGGAACTCTAAAGCAGATGCGCCAGGTCTTTAAGCCGGAATGGTTCTTTTGGTAATGATTTCATTGTGCTGATAGAATTTCTATTGATTGGCGATGTGATCACTGTAGGTGGTGAAGCAGGAAGGATGGGGGCGGCTCTACGGAGGGCTGGCGCCATCACTCGTAGGCACTGCGGCATCTCAGGTAAGGATGCCCTACCCTGGCTGGCATTTATTGTTGGTTATTTCTCTCGCTCTTAACCTACTAACGTTTACTTGTATACCACCCAATCCTTATTTATCTAGGGGCAAAATTTACATACATAATACCCAATCCCTATGTATTTGTATATCCCAATCTAAGGTGAGGATGCCCTACTCAATGTTTTTTTTTTTAATACTTTAGTTTTGCTGTCTTCCATAATTGTAATTTTATTTTAAAAAAAAGCTATACCTTTTTAAGAAATTTCACAAAATTTAGTTATTTTAAAATTATTTTTAAGCTTATTTTATTTAAAGTAAATTATATTTCTAGTTGTAATTTATATTGAAATTTATATAAATATCAAAATTTAATCAAGCTTCTTAAAGAGTTTGTTCATAATCTCGTTAAGTTAAATCAGAAACTTTTTAAGCTTGTGCACAATGTTATATTTTTTTCCTTAAATTTTGAGAGCTTCTTTCCTCATGTTTTAGTCAAATCAAAAACTTGATTACACTTGAGAGTATCTCTATGGATCTGTTGTTAAATTATTATTACCTAGTCAAAGTTATTAGCTTAGATGAAATATATTATTCGAAGTGGACCCCTCTCGTAAGCATAAGTTTGCATCCAACTTTTTAAGATGGGATGAGACTATTTCTCCTTGGAATCTCTTTTCATTGCTGATCATAAGATTCGAATCTTTATCATTATTATCTTCCTTGCGCACTCCCAAGATGCTTATGCTTAAGCACCGATATATATGTAATAAAAATGAAATTTTCTCTTCGAGCATTGCATCAAAAACACATTAGCTATCTCTTGAATCCTCTCGTGCCACTCAAATGGCATCATCACTTCTCATTGATATCTTGATAAGTCAAAAGCCCCATCCACCATTGATACAAACATCGAGTTCAATGGTGTTAATTATTTTCTGTGATCATGGGTCTTTGCTTCATGCTCGGTTTTTGCTACAAACTATATTTTACCACGTTGTCTTCCATAGAACGTTGAGCTATTGAGATTGTCAGGTTTTCAAAATGATAAGCATTCTACTATGTTGTTCTTAATAGTTTTGAACTCTTAATTGTTTAAATTGTTATGTTTTAAAATTTAAAAAAAGTGTCAGATTTTTTTCACTCTACTTTCTTAAACCTCTCTATTCTTTTTCTCCTATTTTAATTTCATCTCTTTATTTGCTTTGGTTTTTTGTTTAATTTTTGCCCATTAAGCTTTTTGAGTTATTAGTTATTAAGGAAGCCTTAATAGTTTAGTTATTAAGGAAGCGAAACAATCCAATTTTGAGTAAATCAAATCTTCACTCAAAGTATACAATATTTTTTGTGGCTATATGCTACTATCCTATATATGTACCTAACCACTTGCACATGTACACATAAGTTTAAATAAATATGTAATATCGAACTTTTGATCTGATCACTTGTTACTTGATCCGATTTAGGTTCGACTTGAAAATCTAGTTGAACCAAAATTTTGACTCATAACTCGATTTATCTTTCTTGTTTAGAGCTCGATCTATTCTTCCAGTGATCCTCAATCTTCAAGCTAAGCTCCCAACCTTATTAGCAGCCTATGAAGCTTTTTCTAATAGTTCATATTGTTTTTTCCTTGGATTTGTTGTATTAAGGCGTGTTGACCTCATTTTTGTGAGGTCTTTTCTTCTCCTCCTTAGAGCCTAGGTTCTAGCTCTAGAAATTCCTACGGACCATCTTAGAAAACTAGAATTGAGACTTACCCTTCTAGAAGCTCCAGCCGATTCCTGTTTTCCTTTGATGTCTAGCATCTTTGGCACAAGACCATCGTCTTATGGACAAGCGGTTATGGGCTATTTTGCGAAGATTCAAGGAAAATGTTCCAAATAGGGCTTCAAGCCTTAGGAAAAACATCGTCACGATCTTTTTCGTCACGTACACACACA
>JXCR01128368.1:3275-15167 GCA_002079205.1 Phalaenopsis hybrid cultivar | reverse complement strand
TTTCACTTAATTGAGGATTAGAAAACTAAATATCAAATAAAACTAAGACGTATTTCAAACACTACAAGCCTAATTAGGACCAAAATTTGGTTAAGTGTTCCAATAACACTAACTTCCCTCTTTAAGGGTCTTCACCCACATAATTTTCAAAATTAAATTACAGATGATAATTACCTTACTCTTAAGGATAATTGATACATCAATGTTCATTGAGCATTAGTGTGTTTATAGGATGAATTATTAAGCAACATAATAAGTTTAAAAGAACTCGAAATTTTCCACCAGGCAGCGAGAGAGTAGCACGGACCTGCTTCTTTCTCTAGATCTATTGTATACCTCGGAGATCTACTAAACTTAATATAATTTGCTTGGCAACATCATCCTTAATTAAACTCCAAAGGACCCACCAAAATATGACCTAGGGTTAGATATGTCGTCAAAATTTTACTTCCCTATTTCATATAAACTACCTTAACATGTCTTTTGAGTTTCAGGTGGTGGAACGAGAAAATTTGTCAGATATGCTTTTACAGTTTTTAGCGTTGTCTTTCTTGTACTTTCAAATTGTACTTTTATCCTTGCAAATTTGCATGCTAAACAATGATGTCACCCTGCTTGAAAACTAAAACTATCAGGATAGCCACAAAACTAAAACCAAAACTAAAACTAAAACTAAAATCAACCAAGATAAAATTCACCGCTACAACATTCAAAGTATAAAACAACTCAAAATTTAATCATAAACATCACACAAAACTACAACTTCAACCAAATTAAGAAATCTCTATTGGATGATCGGGAATTCCTCGGAGGAGGTAACCTACGATTGCTAACGAGGCTTCCCACGGTCTAAATGAAATTATGGATCTCATTAAGTTAAGTTTAGTAAGTTCATTTGGACTAAGTGAATCCAATAGAAAATAGTGGTGTTGGAACGAGGGAACCATAGGATCCTAACCGGTGTAGCTCTAATCAACTTTAACATGCCCCCATAAATTTTAAAGGACTTCAACCATATGGCCACCTGATTTGATATCATAACTTGACACACTTAAAAACTCAAACTTTCTTACGACAAGGAGCTTGGAGCTAGTATGGTGGGCAGCACGACCATTTTCAACAGCAAAACCTATCTTCCCCAGCTAAACCAATCTTCCTTAGACATAAACAACAAAGTCATTGGACTTCGAGGTTGCTTGCTTATGCAACGTAAATCCTCATCTTATCTTTAGGCCTTTGTATGGCCCTACTATACAATATAAGCCCTAACTCGTCGTAGAATTCCTAGGTTATCGTTTATCACAACCTAAATCCTCACATCTTCCAGTCTATTTATGTGATAGTTTCACACGAATGTAAGCCCTAACTAATAAAATTGGTAGGATGAAACACCTAAATATTTCTCCTCAAAGCTAAAGCCAAACATTAGGATAGCTTGGGAAGTCAACGAGGTTCCCCTCTGGATCCACAACATCCCCTAGTTTTTGCTCCTTTGGACTCTATAATAAAATGTTCCAAATTTGAATCAATCCCTTTTCACACCTCTACGTATGATCTCATTGAAAAGTCCTACCTTTTGAAACTCCTTGAAGATAATATTTGCTGATTTTTATCGAGAGTCTTCTTAGGTGACCTTGGTCATTTAAGATGTAATTAACTATAGGGACTGTCCTTATAGGAAGCATGTCCGAACCCAGCTTAATATAAACCCTATTTAATTTTTTATATTAAAAAGGGGAACTTGTTGGCAAATACAAAGGTTTTGCAGACCAAAAGGATGTCATATATCCCTTAGTTTATTTGAGTGAGTCTCATCCTCAAGGCTTGTGTTTATTCTTCGGGATAGATATAGGATTTGAGGTACTGTGCTCTTTCTTTTAAACTATGAAAAATATGGGGTCAGTTTGATTTCATATTTTTCTAAAACTAAATATATATATATATATATATATCAAAATTAAAACGTCCTTCTGAAACGGTCGACGGGATTTCGATTCCGGTGACCGACACTTCTTACGGGCAACTCCACNCCGCCACGAGGACCGCAGGCTGTCGATCGGTTAAGTTGAGACCGGGTCCAAAAATCTTACCCGTCACCCATTATGGAGGTATTTCTATAATCGCAAAGGCAAAGACAAGACGACTACCTAGCACTGCAGCCGGTCTACACCACAAGGAGCATACTTTCCCTCAGCAAACTGATGTTTCTACTAAGATACTCCGTCCTGAGACATCATCGTCAAAAAAGAATAAGGTATGCGTACCCAGATCGATGCACCGATACAGTCTTGTGAACCCGCGGGACAGGAAATGAAACAAGGGTATGAAATATCTGACATCGTCGCAACAATAGCCAGCGAGATGGAGGAACAAGTAGAGGATGTCCATCAGGGTCCTCCAGATCTTAAAGCAATCAAGGAATCAAAAATTGAAGAGACAGTTGAGAAACTCAGGATCGAGATTTCCAAGTTAGCTTGAGAACACGGAGTTTCCGTCGATGGCGATGATGAAAATTTTGATTAGAATGATTACTTGAAAGAAGATTTCATGGATTTCCATGTAATTGAAACAAGAGCTGTCACATTTGCGTGTGAGGCTCAACTTCACACTGAAGAGAACGCCGTAGATGAGCTGCGTAGGGCTGTCCTCCTAAGGGATGAGCAAGTTAGTCTGCTGGAGAAAAAAATGGAAGAGGTGACTGCAGCCATGACCGCTATGGACAATATTCAGGGGCAATCACAAGCGCCGCAATTGGCTTCTCTAGAGATCAATCAGCCAGAAATCATACACATCACAAATGAAAGAAGAGAGGTTGCTTCAGCAAACAGAGACGAGCAACATAGAAAGGGTTCTCCATCAGGTGCTATACCAGAAAAGGAATTCAAGCGAATGGTTGAACAAGTGCGAGACGCCTTAACCTAATCTAAGGGTGGTGCATTGGTTCTAAAGGGTATACCTTGCCTGGAGGAACTCGATGTCGTGCCTTTCCCCAAGGGTTTTGTGGCCCCAAACTTCAAGATATTTGATGGGACTAGAAATCCCAAATATTTGATTGTGTGCTTCAAACTTGTCTTCTGACAGCTTTCCAGTATACAATATTTTATTAATGGCTTGTGCCAATCTTCACTGATATCTGCAACTGTATTTATTGCTTCTTCTTTTCCAAGCTTCTATAGAGTTTTGAGGTTGATCTGAGACAAGACTCATCTTCCTTGCACTGTGATTTCAATGGAATCCTACGGGGGACATGCCATTTCCTTAGCAAGTTTTGCTAGAGGTTCGGCATGGGTATTATCTCCCCTAAAAATCTAGTAGGTCACATCGGGAATCTGTTCCGGGAGCTTCATCATGTACTGATGGTATTCTGCTAATCTTGGTTTCAAAATTCATTATTATCCAACGACTTGCTGGATGACGAGTTTGGAGTTACCATAGATGTAAATGTTTGTTATATCCATTAAGATTGTCATTCCCAATCCGGTGATTAAAGCTTCATATTCTGCTTCATTGTTGGTGCACAGCTCCGTCAGGTGGTATGAGAACCTCAACATACCCTTATCTGGCGTGATAAAGATCAAAGTGATCCCTGATTTGCCTGGTATAACTGTGTCTGATCCTTTGTCTTTTCTGGCTGACGAAGCACCGTTGAAGTACATCTTCCAGTATTGCACACTGGAGAATTCCATTTGTAGTATTTGCTCATCTGGTAACTCATCGTTGAAAGAGGACCCAGCTGGCAGTGGGTGTGCAGTAAAAAATTTTGCTAGTATATGTCCCTTGATAGCACAGAGGGGAACAAAATTTATATCAAATTGCAATAAGATCATTGACCATCTTGCTAGACGTCCGAAAAGTGTTGGTCGGGTCATCAAATATTGTAACGGATTAACTTTCAAGATTAGAGTAATCTTATGAGAAAGCATGTAATGTCTATGCTTTTTGGTGGTGAAAATCAATGTCAGACAATGTTTCTCAATAGGTGGATACCTTATCTTCGTCGGTATTAGGCGATGACTCAAGTAGTAGAGTGCATTTTCTTAACCCTCATCATTGACTTGAGCTAAGAGGGCTCCAAGAGAGTCGTCTAAGGCCGCAGTATAAAGTATCAACGATTTTCCTGGGATAGGGGCTGCCAAGACAAGAGGTGTCATTAAATATTATTTAACGTCCTCGAAGTCCTGCTGGCATTTTTCTTCACAAATAAATTTGGCATCCTTTTTAATTAATGCCGAGAAAGGCTGACACCTATTTGAGAGATTAGAAATAAAGCGTCTCAGATATGTCAACTTTCCCTGGAAGGAACGTAGTTGTTTCAAGGTTTTAGGAGGAGGCATTTCCAAGATAGCTTTAATTTTATCCGAGTCGATCTTGATTCCTCGATGATGGATAATGTATCCCAGAAATTTCCCATAAGTAATGCCGAAGGAGCACTTTAAGGGATTCATTTTAAGTTCATATCATCGTAACCATTCAAACACGATCCTCAAATCATACAAATGGTTTATTTTGCATTTACTTTTGATGATCAAATCATCCACGTAGCATTCTACTTGGTTATGAATGAGGTCATCAAAAATCTTCGTCATTGCACTTTGATATGTTGCTCCGGCATTCTTTAGGCCGAACGGCATCACTGTGTAGCAGAAAATTTTAATTGGTGTTTTGAAGCTGTAAGTACTGCATCCTCATAAGCAATCTTGATTTGGTTGTATCTCGACGATCCGTCCATGAAGGAGAAAATTTCATGAGCTGAGGTGATATCCACCATCATCTTTGGTATGGGCAGTGGAAATTTGTCTTTTGGACATGCCTTGTTCAAATCTCTAAAGTCGACACAAACACGGATCTGTCCATTTTTCTTCTTAACAGGTACAATATTCGCCAAACATGTGGGGTACTGCTCTTCTTTTATAAAGTTAGTGTCTATTAATTTCTTCACCTTGGCGATGACTTGTTGTTCTATTTCGAGGCGCATTCTCTTGGGAGCTTGTTTTACCGGGGTTATATTCTTATCCACCTCGATTTTATGGACTGCAACCTCTGTTGACACTCTTGGCAATTCATCATAGCTCCATGAGAAGCAATCTTTGAATTTTGTTAATAGTTTGACCAATTCTGCAGATTCTTCGTCATTGAGTAGAGAACTTATAAATATAGATCGGGGTTGTTCTTCAGTCCCGAGGTTAATCTCTTTCAATTCATCAATGGTGGATTTAATTTTCTCCTCAAATTTTGGTGGAGCATCTTCTATTGGTTGATCAGTAGAGTCATCCTCAATTTCAAGGCAATCCTCTTCTGACTCACCAGTAACAACCATGCAAAATTCAGAATCATCGATTGGTCCGACTGTACCAAATCCGAGACCCTCTTTTGAATTCGGAGTTCAACTTTTACCATTCCATAATTTTTCAAAAAGTTGAAATTTATCTTTTGGCATTTATTCCAGTAAGTGTCCTTGTTGAATTAACTTTTAAACACAAGGCGAGAAGTAACAAAAAGGAAATTCCATTAATTCATTAGGATCATCATCCAAATTTACATGCTTTTCAAGCTCATTAAAGCTAGAAGCACGGTAAAATTTGATTGGCTTTGTACCAGCTCTACGGACTTCCTTGACCTTTAAACTCTCAACTTTTTTAGAGAGAAACGGAGTAAGGGTCATAGCATTCACATAGTGGTTTATCCGATCATACATTGTTCCATATTCATTTTTTTCTATATCTTCTAGGGATATCTCATACTGAGGTTTCTTCTGTCTTATCATCATTATCTTGTCTTCAGAACTATCTTCATCATCAACGTTGATGGTTGGCCCAGTCCGTTCAACAATTAAATTGATCCTTCCTCGTTCATGACCCGACCTCGACCTCGAGTGCGCTAACTAAAAGAACCTTCACCAACTCGTTGTAAGGGAGTGGTGGAAGATCGCTGAAGCGGAGTTGAATGGCCTCCTCTTTGTAATTATTTTGAACCTTCATCTTTGTTTGTGATAACTTCACGAGAGAAGATAGTCCTCTTTGGAGGCGCGTAGTAGGCAGCATCTTCATGGATATCAAGTTCATGCACTAAAAATTGTTGTAGGTCTCCTTTGATACAATTTTCTTGACCATCTTTATGTTATTTGATGCACTGGTGTAGAGATGATGGAACCATATTGTGTTCATGAATCCATGGTAGACCCAATAGAGCGTTAAAAGAGGTCTCGACGTCGATGATATGAAATTTAGCGGTTGTCACGAGTTCTCCAACCTTCATAAGTAATGTAATTGATCCAAGGGCTCTTTCTCCCTTTTGGTTGAATTCTCAACATCATTTTATCGGTCGTAAGCTCTTGAGCTTCAATATCCAAATAGGCCAATATTGGTAGGCTAATCAAGTTAAGAGATGCTCCAAGATCTACTAAAACTATGGATCTACTAAATGAATTTGACCAAGCTTTGGCTTTATCCCTTAATGAAAAAGGAAAAATTCTAAGCCTAACACCATCATTAGACTCTCCGTCATATTTAAAAATAGCATAAATTTCAAGAAAACTAGCAAGATGTAAGTTACGATCTTCAGTAGGTGTTCTCTCAAACTGATTATTTTGTACCATTTGGATAATAGCAGGTTTAAGCTCAAATGAATTCACACCAATATCAGGATTCTAAATAGTCAAGTGAAATTCATCTGTTGTCGGATTAGCATAATCTTTTAAAGGTCTTTGTCAATTTTCATTTATTTGATTATCTAAGTTATTCACAATTTTGTTTAAATTTTTTATTTTTTTTGTTGTTTTTGAATTTTTCTTATAGTACGTTCTAATTCTGAATCATAAGGTACTAAATCTTCAGATCTAAAATTTTGCACAAACAAATATAATAAACAAGGAAAAATTTCTTAAAAAATACTCTTAAATATATAGTTATTTATTTTTTGATTTTTGATTTTATAATGTTTTTGATATTTTGTATTTGTATATTTTTATCTCTAAATTTTCTAATTTACCAAATCTATTTAATTTACCGTTACCTTCCCCGGCAACAGCGCCAAAAATTTGATCCCGAGAATATATAGTTCTGTAAAATTTATATAAGTTTGACTCCCCTATGCAACGNCAACAGCGCCAAAAATTTGATCCCGAGAATATATAGTTCTGTAAAATTTATATAAGTTTGACTCCCCTATGCTACGACACCAAAAACTTGATGCAATATTTATGATTAAGAAATTTAAGCAATTAATGTTTGGATTCTACACAAGTATATGTATCATTATTAAGTAATAAAGAATTTTCAATTTAAGCCCCAAATATCGATCCCGTGGGGAATGTTTAAATTTGAAGTGATAAATTAACTAGAAAATTCAAAAAAATCAAATAAAATTACTGTCACTAATTTTGAATGTGTAAGATGCTAACAAAACTAAATTATTTAACATCTAGCAAAACTAAAATGCAAAGTTTAAACAGTAACTACTAAACTATGTTTATGTGATGAAGATTTCTTATGTAAAAAAAAAACGTATTTCCCACTACAATGAGATTTTGGTAAAATGAGATGAGATAAATGGATTTAATATACATTGTGTCAAATAGAAGTAGTTTTAATTTNATTCTACACAAGTATATGTATCATTATTAAGTAATAAAGGATTTTCTATTTAAGCCCCAAATATCGATCCCATGGGGAATGTTTAAATTTGAAGTGATAAATTAACTAGGAAATTCAAAGAAATCAAATGAAATTACTGGCACTAATTTTGAATGTGTAAGATGCTAACAAAACTAAATTATTTAACTTCTAGCAAAACTAAAATGCAAAGTTTAAACAGTAACTACTAAACTATGTTTATGTGATGAAGATTTCTTATGTAAAAAAAAAACGTACTTCCCACTACAATGAGATTTTGGTAAAATGAGATGAGATAAATGGTTTTAATATATATTGTGTCAAATATGAGTAGTTTTAATTCTCTACTCTGATATAGTGTTATAGAAAATCATTGGTTAATCCTAGGTTTAGTCCCTAAATCTGTGGCTATACTAGGAGGATACTGGCTCCCACTTCCCTTCACCTAAAGGCTAACTCTCGCCTTAGTATTTAAACACTAAGACCGAATTGGGGATTTTAGTCTGTCANCTCTGATATAGTGTTATAGAAAATCATTGGTTAATCCTAGGTTTAGTCCCTAAATCTGTGGCTATACTAGGACGATACTGACTCCCACTTCCCTTCACCTAAAGGCTAACTCTCGCCTTAGTTTTTAAACACTACGACCGACCTGGGGATTTTAGTCTGTTGCCCTAAAATCTCCAATTCTAAACCCAATAACGTATATTTTCCTATTTATTTGCATCTAATTCCATGAACGAAATACTCTTTCATGGAATCAAATGTGATCTTCACTCTGTTGTAGAACTTATACTCCATTTCCCGAATCATATGTTTCATAAATCATTTTAAAAATTTAATTGGTCAGATCAAAAAGTAAATTAAGTTCGGAGTTGAAAAATCATCACAATTTATTTTATATTTTAATATTGGCACATCCATATTATCTCTCAATTTCACCATATCTCAGAGTAAGGAGAAAGATAAAGAAGATTACTCAAACTTTATGAGAAAAATATAACAAAACACAAATTTCATATATAAAAGAACNGAAAGATAAAGAAGATTACTCAAACTTTATGAGAAAAATATAACAAAACACAAATTTCATATATAAAAGAACTTTCATACAATACTAATAAACAAACAACACTTATCTGAAACTCTTTCTCAAAGCAAATCCCTTGTACCTCTTCTAGGAAATGTAAGAAGAAGAAATCTCTCACTTTTCTCCTTCTCCAACACTCTCAGAGAAGATTTCACACTTAATCTCACCACAAAAACTCTAAACTCTAAAAGAAAAATCACTAATTTGAAGACAATAGTGATGGGGCATGAGATATCAAGACAATAATTACTTAATTTGAAGCCCCAGATCAATGGTTAGGCCTAATTCAGATGTTCAATAGGAATCAATTCCATTTCACTTAACCTTTTAAAATTACCAATATACCTATAAGAGATATATAAGCTTGCTAGTAAGCTAGGATTGATCTAAAGCTATATAAAGAGATTAGAAAAGAAAGAACATAACTCATCTTAAACACTATCAGCTCAGTTAAATGATTGGGCTCACCCTTGGGGTGACCGCCCACTCAAAACCCTAAAAAGACAAGCAGCCTCTGACCTAGTCATGAGTTAATTAAGATATATACTGAGTACAACTTAAAGACATTAATTTAACTTGAATGATTCAATTAACAATCTAACAAAGCCAGAATGAACTTAATGTAATCTAAGAGACCCTAAGCTTGTTTAGAGTTATCCTTTGGACATTGTTGTAGAATTATGGATTCTTTCTACATAATTCTCTCAAAAAATTTAACCTTAAGAATTTTATGTTAATGTTGTTGTTGTTACACTTTGAAGATAATTTCTCTCAAAAAATCTTGACACTCACCAAGGGTATGAGCAAGTTATAACTAGAGACCTGATAACTCACAAATCAATAGAAATACTCTGACACTACTTAACCTATATTAATAACCCAACACTCAAGGGTATGAGCTTTGGATAAAGTATCTCAACCCCTTTGAGCAACAGGGGATATTTGGTATGACCACCTATGAATCATCAGAGTGATGTAAGTCTGATGTTTAGGTGGTAAGTGCAATGACAACATTTCTTATGTTTGTTAAACGAGGGATACGAAGTGGAATTTTTAGAATAGTATCTCCTAACCCAAGGATCTTTCGGAAAAGGGGATAGGACTAATAATATTGTTCACTAACACTTGGTAATAATTTACCTCTTACACTCTTAAGTTGTCAGCATTTTTAGTCTAATCAGGATGATTAACTCGTGGACCTTCTAAATTTTTCAAATATATTTAAAATATGATTTTCGCAAGATATCACCTCTTTTAACTGCTAAACAAGGTATATTATATGCATGAAAAATTAAAAGAGTTTTAAATACAAAATTATGAAAGTCCACTGGTTAATCATCTTGGTTAGACTAGAGCATGCTCTAATGAGATGGTTTTTTTAATAGATTTGGTCCAAGGTTGGAAGCACAGAACCCAGCCCTGAGCCCCTACCTTTACCAAAGTTTTACATTTAGTCTGATCTTTCATATGTGGCTACAGGTTTTATTTTTCTTGCTCGTGCTTTCCTACGATTTGTTTTCCTTGTATGGGGTTTTCATGTTTTTCTAGCTCTATTTTTCTCACAATTTACATAAAATTCATGTAACTATATAACCCTTTATGATACTAACCATGCAGCGGTAGCAGAGGCCCAGATACGCTCATTTATATATTTCCAGCAGTTTTTACTGCAACATTTCCTTGACTACTCTTTTACTTTTGCAATTATTTATATTATTGCAAGCCTTTTAGGATAGAAAACAGTAGCTGGTTTACCTAGAGTGGATCACTAACAAACCCAAATGCATACCTTTTAATTAATTAGATTAACCATATTTGAAATAAAAACAAAAGACAAAATACTCAACTTGGAGTAGCTATCAACAAGGAGCTCAAAGCAAGCTAAGCAGATGGAGGACAACACTCTACAATAGCAAAATCGGTCTATACCAACTAAACTTTCATTTGAATTAAACAACAAATCTTTGGATTTTGAGGGAGCTCATTTAGTACAATGTAAATCTTCAATTTATCTTTAAGCCTTTGCACAGTCACGTAGTGAAAACTAAGTCACTCTGAGGTTGTCATTCGTTATGACATGAACATTTTTATGTTTCAGGCTATCTGTATGACCGTGTCATGTAGATGTAAGCCCTAAATAATAAAACTAACATGATGAAATATCAAAATAAATATCTCCTTAAAATTAAAGCTACAAAATAGGATAGTTTGGGAAGTCATCGAGGCTCTCCTTTGAATCTATAACATCTCCTACTTTTCTTTCTTTAGATTCCTAAAATAAACTGTTCTTATTTTGATTCATTCCCCGTTTGATTTTCCATGTTCGACCTTGAAACCCTAGGCTTTGATATTCTTGAAGACAAATTCCTCTGATCTAAATCGATAGTTTTTTTTAAATGACTTTAGTCATTTGAGATGTAATTAATTATAGGAATTTACCTCTATATGGAGCTTTAAAAACCTAGATATTATATATAAACCTTATCAAATTTTTATAATAGATAGAAGAACTTGTCTGTCAAAATTAAAAAGATTTTCGAAGAACAAATTGATGTCATGAATTCATTAATTTATTTAATTGAACTGCACTATCTAGTAATGTGTCTATTCTTTAGGATATGTTCATTGCTCGTGGTGTTGTGCTCATTTATTTAAACTATTAAATGAATGAGATCTCGTTAGTTTAATTTTTTAAAAATTAATATATTATTTTTCAAAATTAAATCCAAAACAAGAATTTTCGAGAAAGAGGAACATTCCTGACACCGACAATTTTTGGTGATAAGGAGTTTAAAAGAGTTCGCTCGGCTTTAGTGTTTAAAACTCTTTTAAACTCCAGATCATAAATTTGTGACCCTTGTTTTTTAGGGTAATCGATATTTCATTGAGTCACTTAAAGAGAAGGGGTTGATAAATATGCTTTTTGATGGAATGAAGGGGACTCTGTGCTTTTGATTCCCCACTTTACTATTTCTTCAAGAAACTATCGAGCCTTAAAATTTTATATATTTCTACAATTTAGTGAAAGAAGAAACCTTTCTTGGTTTAATTTCAATTGTTGAACTTTTTGTATTTTGATATAATAAAGAATGATGGTGGTAGAACTTCATGCTCTTTATACATGAGAATGCTTTTACCCTCCAAAGAAAACTCAGTTGTTCATGCCCAATTTGTGTCTGCTTTCTCAATTTT
>JXCR01128364.1:61826-77229 GCA_002079205.1 Phalaenopsis hybrid cultivar | reverse complement strand
AAAAATATTTTCACTAGATACGGAATGCCTATAATGATTATCACTGATAGAGGATCCNTTCAAGTTTTTTAACAAAAAATATTTTCACTAGATACGGAATGCCTATAATGATTATCACTGATAGAGGATCTCATTTTATAAATAAATATATTCAAAGATTGGAAAAAAAGTTTAATATTATTCATTGAATCTCTATTGCTTATCACCCTCAAACCAGTGAGTTAGCTGAAGTTTCTAATAGAGAAATTAAAAAAATACTTGAAAAGACTGTAAACCCTAGTAGAGTAGATTGGTCTACTAGACTGGATACCGTATTATAGGCTTACTGAACTTCTTATAAAACTCCTATTAGAATGACTCCTTACATGTTGGTTTTTGGAAAGACTTGTCACTTACTAGTAGAATTGGAACATAAAGCATATTGGGCGATTAAAGAATTCAATTATAATTTGAAAGATGCTGGAAAGAAGAGATTGTTACAGTTAAATGAGTTGGAAGAATCAAGAAATGAATCTTATGATAATGACAAAATTTATAAGGAAATACTAAAGTTATGGCATGATTGGAAGATTAACTAAAAGAACTTTGAACCAGGACAAGAAGTTTTAGTTTACAATACTAGGCTGAAGTTTTTCCCTGGAAAATTGAAATCTTATTGGTTAGGGTCANTAAACCCTAGTAGAGTAGATTGGTCTACTAGACTGGATACCGTATTATAGGCTTACTGAACTTCTTATAAAAATCCTATTAGAATGACTTCTTACATGTTGATTTTTGGAAAGACTTGTCACCTACTAGTAGAATTGGAACATAAAGCATATTGGGCGATTAAAGAATTCAATTATAATTTGAAAGATGCTGGAAAGAAGAGATTGTTACAGTTAAATGAGTTGGAAGAATCAAAAAATGAATCTTATGATAACGACAAAATTTATAAGGAAAAACTAAAGTTATGGCATGATTGGAAGATTAACTAAAAGAACTTTGAACCAGGACAAGAAGTTTTAGTTTACAATACTAGGCTGAAGTTTTTCCTTGGAAAATTGAAGTCTTATTGGTTAGGGCCATTTACTGTGACTCAAGTTTATACTTACGGAGCTATTGAAATTGATGATCNAGAGATGTATGATGTCTATATTTAGTAAGTTAATTAATGATGGATTGGAAGTATTTATGGATGATTTCTCTGCATTTGGAACATCATTTGATGCATTCTTAAATTATCTTGAAAATGTTTTGGAGTTATGCGAAAGAACTTATTTAGTTCTAAATTAGGAGAAATGTCAATTTATGGTGGCAGGAGGAATTGTACTAGGGCATAAAATTTTNACTTATTTAGTTCTAAATTAGGAGAAATGTCAATTTATGGTTGCAGGAGGAATTGTACTAGGGCATAAAATTCCAGAAGATGGTATGGAAGCTGACCCTGCAAAAATCTAAGTTAGATCTAAACTAACACCTCCTACTAATGTAAGAGAAGTTAGGAGTTTTGTTGGACATGTTGGTTTTTACAGGCGTTTTATGAAAGATTTCTCAAAAGAACCTCTATGCCAACTTTTAAAAAAGGACAAGAAATTTGAATTTACTGAAAGCTGTTTAAATTTGTTCAATTTATTAAATCAAAAATTATCAAACCTCTATGCCAACTTTTACAAAAGGACAAGAAATTTGAATTTATTGAAAGCTGTTTAAATGCCTTAAAGTTATTAAAGGAAGAAATTAATCACAGCCCCTATTATAGTTTCACCTAACTGGGAGAAACCATTTGAATTGATGTGTGAGGCTAGTGAATAGTTAGAAAAGGATAAGAAATTTGAATTTACTGAAAGCTGTTTAAATGCCTTTGAGTTGTTAAAAGAAAAATTAATCACATTTTAGAAAAGGACAAGAAATTTGAGTTTACTGAAAGCTATTTAAATGTCTTTGAGTTATTAAGAGAAAAATTAATCACGACCCTTTATTATAGTTTCACCTAACTGGGAGAAACCATTTGAACTGATGTGCGATGCTAGTGATTATGTTATTGTAGTTTTACCTAACTGGGAGAAACCATTTGAACTGATGTGTGATGCTAGTGATTATGCTATTGGAGCAGTCCTTGATGCCTTTGAGTTATTAAAGGAAAAATTAATCACAACCCCTATTATAGTTTCACCTAACTAAAGCCTTTGAGTAATTAAAGAAAAAATTAATCACAGCCCCTATTATAGTTTCACATAACTGGGAAAAACCATTTGAACTGATGTGTGATGCTAGTGATTATGCTATTGGAGCTGTCCTTGGATAAAGGTACAAAAAGGTTTTTAAGGTGATTTTCTACGTTAGTAAAGCTCTTAATGATGCACAAATTAATTATAATGTTACTGAGAAAGAGTTACTGGCCATTGTGTATGCTTTGGATAAATTTAGATCTTTGTTAATTTNCTAACTGGGAGAAACCATTTGAACTGATGTGTGATGCTAGTGATTATGCTATTGGAGCTGTCCTTGGATAAACGTACAAAAAGATTTTTAAGGTGATTTTCTACATTAGTAAAGCTCTTAATGATGCACAAATTAATTATAATGTTACTGAAAAAGAGTTACTGGCCATTGTGTATGCTTTGGATAAATTTAGATCTTTGTTAATTGGAGCTAAATGCGTTGCCACACTGGATCACTCAGCTATTAAATATCTGATGCAAAAGAAGGATGTCAAACCAAGGGTTGATTAGATGGATACTATTGATGCAAGAATTTGATCTTATGGTTATTGATAGAAAGGGAGTTGATAATCAAGTTGCTGATCATTTATCGAGATTAGAAAACCATGAATTATCTAACACTGACAATGAAATTACAGATAGTTTCCCTGGTGAACAACTTTATAATGTTAGTGAGTGAAAAATATCATGGTATGCCGATATATTTAACTAATTGTAAGTGATATTTTGCCACCTATGCTGACACCACAATGACAAAGAAAATTTATTCATGATGCGAAAACATATTTTTGGGATGAGCCTTATTTATATAAACAATGTAAGGATCTGATTATGAGGAGATGTGTACCTTATTGGATGAGCCTTATTTATATAAATAATGTAAGGATCTGATTATGAGAAGATGTGTACCTTATGTAGAAACTGAGCTAATCATTCAGAATCATGATTCTGAATTTGGAGGACATTTTGGGATCGATAAAACTGCTTATAAAATTTTACAAGCAGAATTTTATTGGCATACTATATTTAAAAATGTTTAAAGATATATAAAAAATTGTGATTGATGTCAAGGAGTAGGCAATATATCTAGAAGAAATGAAATGCCTCTAAAGTTCATACTGGAAGTTGAGATCTTTGATGTTTGGGGATTAGATTTTATGTACCATTTATTCCTTCATTTGGGAACTTATATATATTAATTGTTGTAGACTACGTTTCTAAGTGGATTGAAGCACAAGTTTTACCTCGTTGTGACGCTAAAAGTGTTTCAAGTTTTTTAACAAAAAATATTTTCACTAGATACGGAATGCCTATAATGATTATCACTGATAGAGGATCTCATTTTATAAATAAATATATTCAAAGATTGGAAAAAAAGTTTAATATTATTCATTGAATCTCTATTGCTTATCACCCTCAAACCAGTGAGTTAGCTGAAGTTTCTAATAGAGAAATTAAAAAAATACTTGAAAAGACTGTAAACCCTAGTAGAGTAGATTGGTCTACTAGACTGGATACCGTATTATAGGCTTACTGAACTTCTTATAAAAATCCTATTAGAATGACTTCTTACATGTTGATTTTTGGAAAGACTTGTCACCTACTAGTAGAATTGGAACATAAAGCATATTGGGCGATTAAAGAATTCAATTATAATTTGAAAGATGCTGGAAAGAAGAGATTGTTACAGTTAAATGAGTTGGAAGAATCAAAAAATGAATCTTATGATAACGACAAAATTTATAAGGAAAAACTAAAGTTATGGCATGATTGGAAGATTAACTAAAAGAACTTTGAACCAGGACAAGAAGTTTTAGTTTACAATACTAGGCTGAAGTTTTTCCTTGGAAAATTGAAGTCTTATTGGTTAGGGCCATTTACTGTGACTCAAGTTTATACTTACGGAGCTATTGAAATTGATGATCAAAAAATTGGAAATAGATTTAAAGTGAATGGACACAGATTAAAACCATATTTTGAGGGTAAAAGACCAAATTTTAAAGAGGTTTTAATGATCAGTCAACCTGAGTGACACCTGAATAGGTCGGGCTGACAACGTTAAACCAAGCGCTTTATGGGAGGCAACCCATATTTATCTTTATTTTTATTTTAATTATAGTAGTTGTTATTTGAATTTATCATTAGTTAGTGGTATTAATAAACTCTACTACTCTTATTTACCCTTGAATTATCATAAAAATTGGATCCATAATGGAAAATTAGAATGCATTCGGACCAGAGCGAAACTGTGCAATTTTTGCCTTGGGCGCCGACGGTGCCATTGACACCGCTGATAGTGGGTTGTCTCGAGAGTCCAGGCAAAAGTAACATAGAGGCGCGCCGACGGTGGTGCCATCGACCCCGCCGACGGCGAGACCGGTGAGATGACGGTTTCTTGTGTTCGAGTGGCGGTTTTTGACGATTTTTTTTGGCGGGAGTTAACTTTTTAAACTCCTAAATTCAATTCCTATTTATATTTTCCCCCAAAAACAAAGTGAAACTCCACCAATTGCATCCAATTCCCCTAATAATCCCAGAATGCGAGTTTTCAATCGACAAAAGTTTATTAGTGCGGAAGCGCAGCGGATTTTCAACAAACTACTGACGAAGAAAAGATTGATCAAGGAATAAGGATTCGTGAATCGAGGATTGAATAATCCTACGACACCAATTGAAGAGATGATCGTGTGGTGAAGATGGAAAGTGTTGTGTTACACTACCGCCGCTGTGGTTGTCCCTGTAGTGAAAGAATTTTATGCAAATTTGCATGAAATCAAACAGGGAGTTGTTTATGTGTGAGGTAGGTGGATCACTTTTACTCCTACATGAATCAACAAATTATACATGATAGAGAACATTCATGTTTTCCACTATTCATTTTTCATCCCGACAAGGAACAAGATGAATGAAATTTACCAGTACTTAACAGACGAAACTGACGATTGGGAAATGAGAGAGAATGGGTATCTTAGTTTTTCTTCAACACTTTTGAATCCCGTCTCTAAATACTGACACTTCTTCATTTCTATGAAACTGTTACCGACAATGAAAGTTGGAAAAGTTTCTAAGGAAAGTGCTTTTTTGAACTATTGTATCCAAAGGGGACTGTCGATCGATATTGGATCAATAATTGTGAAGTCAATTTTGGGCCTGATTGTTCATGGATCAACTTATGGGCTTGGACACCCTTCTATAGTTTTCTCACTTTGCAGCCAATCCCAAGTATCCTACAAAAATTTGGAAAAGGTACTGCTACCTTGGAAGCCTTTGGACCCAACCGAAAGATTCCCATCATTTGAAGATGAAAATGACATGGCCATTATAGTTGATCAATCATCTCAGAATTCACTGCCAGTTCAACCCTTAATTCCTGATAAAACTCTGGTGATTCTGCGCTGAATCAAGAAATTGGAGAAGGAGGTACAAAATGTGATGAATACCACTAATAATATCTATGATTTCTTCGATCATTTAGACTGGAGGATGAAAAAACATTTCAATCTCTCTGGGAATTTAGAAGATAGTTTCATACGACTGATGAAGATGAAACTGATAGTGGAGGATTCTACTGAAGAATTTCCATTCCGACCCTTTTACAACCTCTTCATTCATGTGCAATCAATGGGTGACCTTAGAGGAGAAACGAGCACGGAATATGATGAGTAGTAAATTTACTATGCTACCTTTTTGTTTATGTTTGTTTAGATTTGAACTTTGTGTTTGCATTGCTTGGGATGTATGCTTTTAGATCTCTGTTCAGTTCAGACTAAGCATAAGATGTTTTGTTTTCAGCGTTTTGAGTGTTGTGGCTTGGATTGCGACGTTGAATTAATGTATTGAGGTTGAGAAAATACCAAACTTAGGTGTGTTATGTAACATTTAATGTGCCCTTGAAATTTATATATAAATGTTGTTTTGTGTTATGAAAGTTTATTTGTTCTAAGTACATCAATTAGTCACTTAAAATTTTGTCTATAATGATTAAATGGATGTCAATGAGGTTGAAGCTAATGTTGTGCCTAGATATGATGCTCGGAGTGTTTCTAAATTTTTAATTAAAAATATTTTTACAAGATATGGAATGATGAGAGTAATTGTTTCTGATAGAGGATATAATTTTAGAAATAAGAGAATCAAAAAGTTGATTAAGAAAAATGATATTATGCATAGATTCTCTAATGCTTATCATCCTCAGACTAGCGGTCTAGCAGATATATCAAATCGTAATATTAAACGAATTTTAGAAAAGCTGTAAATACTTATAAATTGGATTGATATGCTAGATTAGATAATGCATTATGGGCATACAAAACTGTTTATAAGACTCATATAAGAATGTCCTCATAAAGACTTATTTTTGGAAAAACATGCCACTTACCAATAGAATTGGAGCACACAGCATTTTGGGTTATTAAGGAATTTAATTTTAATTTAAAGGATGCTGGTGAAGAAAAATTATTGCAACTCAATGAACTTGAGGAGATTAGAAATGAAGCATATGATAATGCAAAAATCTATGAAGAGAAAATGAAATTATGACAAGTTTGAAAGATAATTTAGAAGAAGTTTGAACCTGGACAAGAAGTTCTATTATATAATACAAGATTGAGATTATTTCCAGGAAAATAAAAATCCAGATGGTTATGACCATTTAAAGTGATTAAAGTCCATCATTATGGAACTGTTGTTGTTAAAGATCCTAACACCAAAAATATATTAAAAGTTATTGAGCATCGATTGAAACATTACTATGAAGGGCACATACCACAATTTAAAGAATTTTTAATGTTAAGTTAACCTAACTAAACAAATGGTATGTCGGGTTGACAACGTTAAACCAAGCGCTTTATGGGAGGCATCCCATAAATAAATATATATATCTATGTATTCCTATTTTGTTTGATAAGTGTTTTATATATTAGTAGATAATAATCATCCAAAATTTTATATATTATAATTTAAGTCAAATATTGGTATTGGAGGAAAATTTGGAAAAATTGAACATAAAAATAAAAGTCACAATTTTTGGCCACTGGCGCCGACGTCGCCATAATGGGCACTGACGGCACCTGCGTAAATGGACCATAGTGCCGACAGTGCCATTAGGAGTGCTAACAACGCCATCAGAAGTGCCGACGGTTTTGATTGCAATTTGACAGTTTAGGACAGATTTTGGCAAACTTTGGCAGGATTTCGCTCCGTAATAACCACCGAGAGGTGTTTTTAAAGTCCTCAAAACTACCTTGGACCATTATAAACTTCCAAATTTTGAATTTCATGGCCTCCAATTCTAGAAATACTTCAAGGTATGGTGTTTTCAATAGAAGAAAGTTTATCAGTTTTGACGCACAGAGATTATACGATAAAGTTATTACGAAGAAGAGATTGATTAAGGAGAGAGGTTTTGTCAATCATGGATTGATTAATCCAAACTCTTCAATTGATAAAATCATTATACAAAGATGATAGGAAGTTTTGTGTTACACTACCCCTGCACTAGTGGTGAAGGAGTCTTATGCAAATTTACATGGAATTACACAAGGAGTTGTCTACGTACGAGGTAAGGCTGTACCATTTACTCCTGCGAGAATTAATGAATTGTATATGATAGAAAACATTCGATTCTATCACTATAAAAATTTTATCCCAACAAGAGATTTAATGCAAGATGTCTAAAATTTTCTTACGGATGAAAGTGATATTTGTGAAATGCGAGATGAGGTACATATTAGTTTCCCTACTTCATCACTTAATCCAATTTCGAAGCAGTGACATTTCTTCATTTTTGCAAAATTACTTCCTACCATGAATATTAGTAAAGTAACCTAAGAAAGTGCTATTTTGAATTATTGCATTCAGATGAAAAAACCCATTGATATAGATTATTATGAATGGGCCAATTTATGGACTTGGGCATCCTTCCACAATTTTCCTACTTTGCAGTAAAACCTCAAGTTCCATATGAAAGTTGGGAAAAAAATTTATTACCCTGGGAGCCCATGATTTCTATTGATGACAATTATGATGAGAATGAGAATGAAGAATTAGATACTATCTTAGATCACTCATCACATGCTTCAACTCCATTGATGCCACCAACAGTTAANAATGAGAATGAAGAATTAGATACTATCTTAGATCACTCATCACATGCTTCAACTCCATTGATGCCACCAACAATTAAAAGTTCACTTGTTGTAGAAAAGAAATTGAAGAAAATTGAAAGAGAACTTCAGAGTATTACAAATGCAATAGGAGATCTTAAGTACCTTTTCGATCTCATAGATTGGAGGATGAAAGAGAATTTTGATCATACTGGAACAATTGAAGTCGGAATAGTGCGGATGTTGAAAGAAAAAGGATGAATCAAAGAAAATTTGACTGATCATTTCCCGTACCGACCCTTCTAGAATTTGTAAGTTCATTACCAGTCTATGGGAGATATTAGAGGAGGAGAAAGCATNAAATTGAAGAAAATTGAAAGAGAACTTCAGAGTATTACAAATGCAATAGGAGATCTTAAGTACCTTTTCGATTTCATAGATTGGAGGATGAAAGAGAATTTTGATCATACTGGAACAATTGAAGTTGGAATAGTGCAAATGTTGAAAGAAAAAGGATGGATCAAAGAAAATTTGACTGATCATTTCCCGTACCGACCCTTCTAGAATTTGTATGTTCATTACCAGTCTATGGGAGATATTAGAGGAGGAGAAAGCACTGAAAATGAGACAGAATAATTGAAGAATTTGGACTCTCTCTACTTTTTTAAACTACTTTTGTACTAAATGTGATTGGGTGGATTCGATTTAGTTTGCTTTGCTTTACAATTCTGAACTTTGATTGTGTGTGTAGTTTTGTTTCAGTGTTTAGTGCTGTGGCTTGATTTTGACGTTGATTTATAAATTAGTTTGCTTAATATGTATGAATGTGTGATTAGAAAAATGTATTTGTAAAAGTGAAANTTCGATTTAGTTTGCTTTGCTTTACAATTCTGAACTTTGATTGTGTGTGTAGTTTTGTTTCAGTGTTTAGTGTTGTGGCTTGATTTTGGCGTTGATTTATAAATTAGTTTGCTTAATATGTGTGAATGTGTGATTAGAAAAATGTATTTGTAAAAGTGAAATTTCATATATAAAAGTTAGCTTGTTGTGTTTGTGAAAATGATTGTTTGTGAAAATGTTTGTTTGTGAATTATTGTTAGATAAAAAAATTTGTGTTTATAAATACTAAAAAACTTTTTGACGAGCAAAAATTTGTTATATTTTTCTGATGAAATCTGAGTAAATTGAAAGGAAATTGAAAATTTGAAAAAAATCAAAAAATTGAAATTTTGGGCCTTCAGAACCAACGANGTTAGATAAAAAAATTTGTGTTTATAAATACTAAAAAACTTTTTGACGAGCAAAAATTTGTTATATTTTTCTCATGAAATCTGAGTAAATTGAAAGGAAATTGAAAATTTGAAAAAAATCAAAAATTGAAATTTTGGGCCTTCAGCGCCAACGCCAGCCCTCGACCCAAGAAAGACCTTTAACCCCTAAAATTCACGATTTTCACCGTAAACCTCCATTTTTACCCTTTGAGTCACCTTCAACCTTCGGTTTTCGCACCTAAGGCTCACATTGTCTTGGATTTAAGGTAATTTTAAGGCAAAGGAACTTCAGATTTCATCTTCTCAAGGTAAGACCTACACTTTAAACTAAAAATTTTTTATTTTCACCAAGGATTTATCTCACATTGCCTNCTTTAACCCCTAAAATTCACGATTTTCACCGTAAACCTCCATTTTTACCCTTTGAGTCACCTTCAACCTTCGATTTTCGCACCTAAGGCTCGCATTGTCTTGGATTTAAGGCAATTTTAAGGCAAAGGAACTTCAGATTTCATCTTCTCAAGGTAAGAGCTACACTTTAAACTAAAATTTTTTTATTTTCACCAAGGATTTATCTCACATTGCCGAGATCCAAAAGGTTTGGATTTTGTTGAGATATTTTGAGAAAATCCTTTGGTGAAGAACTCTTACTTAGTGGATTTAAGTTTAAAATGTTTATGTTGTGATTTTCGAAATTTTTGGAATTTATTTAGATTTTTATCAAAATTTTGTTATATTTTCCATGGCCCTAAGAACGAGCAAAGGAAAAAAAAAGTAGATTTTTACGAGAAAAAAATTGTTAGCTTCAGGGCTAGTGCTCGATTCAATAGTCTACTTAAGCATAAAAAAGCAATTCAGGATCGTGGATTTAAAAATATGGGTGGAGAAGTCGAGCGATTAAACAATGCTTAGTAGTGANTTTCGAAATTTTTGGAATTTATTTAGATTTTTATCAAAATTTTGTTATATTTTCCATGGCCCTAAGAACGAGTAAAGGAAAAAAAAAAGTAGATTTTTACGAGCAAAAATTTGTTAGCTTCAGGGCTAGTGCTCGATTCAATAGTCTACTTAAGCATAAAAAGGCAATTCAGGATCGTGGTTTTAAAAATATGGGTGGAGAAGTCGAGCAATTAAACAATGCTTAGTAGTGGGAAAAATTATGTTATTTTGCTGCCGATGCAATTATTTGTGTAGTGATGGAATTCTATGCTAACTTTACTGAAGTTTCTGATGACTTTGTTTTTGTTTGTGGGAGAAAGGTGGAGTTTTCTCCAAGAAAAATTAATTAATTTTATCAGAAAATATTTACAGTTGCCAGTATAAATCATTTTCTGCTATGAGTGTGGCCTTAGATGAAGTTATTTCTTTTCTGACTGATGGAAGAGGAACTTGGAAAGTCAAAAATGGTGTTAAAGTAAACTTTCATCTTTCTATGCTTAATGTAGTATCTAAGGCANAAAGAAGAAAAGAAAAGAAAAGAAAAAATGTGGGGAGAAGCTTGAGGAGATGCCTAATTAAAAATTGGCTTCACTTGAATCAATTTAAAAAAGAAGGCTTCCTACATTTTCTAAGCTTTTATTTGCGTATTAGCTTATTTACTTGTAAAGTTTTGTGAAGTCCTTTTTCATATTAATACTCTAAGGGACATTAATATGATAATTTACAATTTTTCTTGAAAAGAATAGAGAATCAGAAATCTTGGACTTGATTGCTAAATATTCTTATACCACTAGTATTAACTGGAGTTGTTTTAAATTTTTCTTAAGTTACGCTATTATGTAGTGGACTAAAATATGGAAAACTAAAAGTTAAATTCTTTTCCATAAGCCATATTTTTATATAGTAGATAAGTTACTTTAGGACAAGTAACATGTAAGTTTGAGGGATTTTGATACACCAAAAAATATATGCATTTTTGGACACATATTTTATACTCATTTTTGGTAATATTGCACTTTAATGGAAGATATTTTATGTTTTCTTGCGGGTTGTTGATTTTTAGGACTTGAAGCAAAAAGGAAAGCAAAAAAGATGAAATTTGGAGTCAAAATGACGTTTTTGAGAAATACTCAGTGCCAACGGCACCAAGAGCAGTGTCGATGGCGTAGAACAACAGAACATATGATGAATTTTACTCAATGTCGTTTTCCAGAAGTAGCATCGACGACCCGTTTAACAAAGAGCATCAAATTAATTAAATGAACACTGGCGCCGACGACACCAGAATGGGCGCCAACAATGCCAATGTCAGTTCAACCCCTGTTTCTAGAAGATTCAACAAATTTGGACACTTTTTGAAGAGTTTTCAGAGGCATCTATTGGAGAACCGACTCTAGGCTTTAATTGGGGCCAAAATTGATTAGAAAAGTGACTTATCCTGACATCTCATCGCCTCAATTCAACCTTCCACGCATCACAGATTCTTCCATTTTTTATTCNAACTAACACCTTCTACTAATGTAAGAGAGGTTAGGAGTTTTCTTGGACATGTTGGTTTTTACAGGCGTTTTATTAAAGATTTTTCAAAAATTACCAAACCTTTATGCCAACTCTTAGAAAAGGATAAGAAATTTGAATTTACTGAAAGCTGTTTAAATGTCTTTGAGTTATTAAAGGAAAAATTAATCACAGCCTCTATTATAGTTTAACCTAACTGAGAGAAACTATTTGAACTGATGTGTGATGCTAGTGATTTATTGGAGTTGTTCTTGGACAAAGGTATGAAAAGATTTTTAAAGTTATATACTACGCTAGTAAAACTCTTAATGATGCACAAATTAACTATACTGTTACTGAAAAATAGTTACTAGCAAATATGTATGCTTTAGATAAATTCAGATCTTATTTAATTGAAGCTAAATCTGTTGTGCATACTGATCATCCTGTTATTAAATATTTGATGCCAAAAAAAGGATGTTAAACCATGGTTGATTAGATGGATACTTTTGATGCAAAATTTTGATCTTGTGGTTATTGATAGAAAAGGAATTTATAATCAAATTGTTGATCATTTGTCAAGATTAGAAAACCATGAATCATCTGACACTGATAATGAAATTACAGACAGTTTCTNTCATCCTTCAATCCAAATGATCAAATATATAAGAAATGTTTCTAATTGAATTCATAATATTTTTTACCTCTTCTTCCAACTTCTTGATCCATTTCAGAATATCACCGGAACTATAAGGAAAGTGGAGCTGAATAGGAGATGAATTTTGAGATGATTGATCTATAAGAATATTCATATTATTTTACTTCCCATTTCTAATAGAGTTGCAATAAATCTCTGACTANTCATCCTTCAATCCAAATGATCAAATATATAAGAAATGTTTCTAATTGAATTCATAATATTTTTTACCTCTTTTTCCAACTTCTTGATCCATTTCAGAATATCACCGGAACTATAAGGAAAGTGGGGCTGAATAGGAGATGAATTTTGAGATGATTGATCCATAAGAATATTCATATTATTATACTTCCCATTTCTAATAGAGTTGCAATAAATCTCTGACTGCATGGGCATCTAAGGGAGAAGCACTTTTCCCAACTTTAATAAGGCAGTTGTGACTGGCTACATAGTAGGAATATGTTAGATGAATGCCCAACCCAAAAGTTGATCCATTTATAATCAAACCCAAAAAAAATTTACATTTAAGGCACCCACATCAATAGGTTTTTCGGTCNCTACATAGTAGGAATATGTTAGATGAATGCCCAACCCAAAAGTTGATCCATTTATAATCAAACCCAAAAAAATTTTACATTTAAAGAACCCACATCAATAGGTTTTTCGGTTTGAATACAATAATTCAAGATGGTACTTTCTTTGGTTACTGTTGACCTCACTTTTGGTTGAGGTCTAGCCAGCACACCACACCTATTGGGGGTCCATTTGTTGACCTCACTTTTGGTTGAGGTCTCGAAATTTTTCCTAGGTCTAGCCATAGGACTTTCCTATTGACTAGTCTTAGAAAACTAGAAAAGGTATCCTCACAATTAGAAATTCAAAATTCTTCTTGCCATAGGACTTTCCTATTGACTAGTCTTAGAAAACTAGAAGAGGTACCCCACTATTAGAAAATCAAAAATAGGACTTTCCTATTGACTAGTCTTAGAAAACTAGAAAAGGTACCCTCACTATTAGAAATTGAAAGCCTNTTGTTTATTAGTGTTGTATGAAATTTCTTTTATATATGAAATTTGTGTTTTGTTATATTTTTCTCATGAAGTTTGAGTAGTTTACTTTATCTTTCTCCCTACTATGAGATATGGTGAAATGAAGAGATCATATGAATGTGACGATATTAAAATATAAAATAAATGAAGTAGAATTTCATTCATGAAGGAGAATTTCATTCATGCAATTAAGTAAAAATAAAAAGGTAAATATACTTTATTGGGTATAGAATTGGAGAATCATTAGGGTGACAGACTATAATCCCGAATTCGGTCTTAGTGTTTATAAACTAAAGCGAGAGTTAGCCTTCAGGTGAAGAAAAGTGGAAGCTCTGTAGTGGGATCTAGTATCCTCCTAGCTTAGCCACGGATTTAGGAACTAAACCTGGGATTAGCCAATGATTTTCTATAACACTGTATCAGGATTGAGAATTAAAACTTCTTCTAATTGGCACAATACATATTAAAACCATATATCTCATCTCCTTTTACCAAAATCTCATTATAGTCGGAAAGATGCTTTTTCACATATAAATTCTTTAACACATAAACATAGTTTAATAGTTTAGCAGTTAGTATTTAAACTTTGTATTTAAATTTTGTTATTAGTTAAATAATTTAGTTCTGATATTATCTCAACATTCANGTTAGTATTTAAACTTTGTATTTAAATTTTGTTATTAGTTAAATAATTTAGTTCTGATATTATCTCAACATTTGAAATTAGTGAAAGTAATTTTTTTTTGACTTTCTGTGAATTTCCTAGTAAATTTATCATTTTAAATTTAAACCTTCCTCGTGGGATCGCTATTTCGGGCTTAAATAGAAAATATTTTATTACTTGATAACGATACGTATACTTGCGTAGAATTCCAACATTAATTGCTTAAATTTCTAATTCATAAAATAATGCATCAAGCTTTTGGCATCGTTGCATAGCAAAGTGACCTATATAGTTTTTACACAATTATATTTCATCAAGATCATGGTTTTACAGTGATNATACTTGCGTAGAATTCCAACATTAATTGCTTAAATTTCTAATTCATAAAATAATGCATCAAGCTTTTGGCACCGTTGCATAGCAGAGTGACCTATATAATTTTTACACAATTATATATCATCAAGATCATGGTTTTACAGTGAATTTTTTGCTGTTTTAAAGAAATTTGGGTGTTTTTGGGGAACTAGCACCTCAGGCACCAAATCTGGCGCCTAAGGGACCAACACTAAAAATTTTAGATTTTATTTTTCTTCTAAAATCTGTTGCATACCAAACAACACCAACTTATAATTAACTTAAATGAACACTAATATTCATAATTAAACAATCTTATAACAATATATTTTCACAAAAAAACACAAAACTCACATTTATATATAAAATCCATATGATTAAAAACCAACATTTTTCAAACCAATACATCAAATTCAACATCGAAATCACACCATACAAACCAACGCTGAAGACTAAATATCAAATATCTAACGTATGACACATAAATAGTTCAATAATGAAAACAAAAGAAAATTCAACACAAACACATAACACACAAATGCAATCATAATTACAAATTCAGTACTTTAGAGGGTTTAAAAATTTTCATCACTTTCATCTACTTGAATATTTCCCACGAATTGG
>JXCR01128364.1:38378-48693 GCA_002079205.1 Phalaenopsis hybrid cultivar | reverse complement strand
AATTTACATAGTTCTTTTTCTCATTTTTCACAATGAATTGTGAATTTTTGAATTACTCCAGATGTGCTAAAAATACAAAGTGAAAATCCAAAATTGTTGCGTAGAAGTAAAGCTCTTACCTCAAGGAACTTGGATCTAGCAAATTTCACTTGATTCCACCAAGAAATCATCACTCTAGATGTGCCCAAGCCCTCAAAAATCACAAACTCANTTGGATCTAGCAAATTTCACTTGATTCCACCAAGAAATCATCACTCTAGATGTGCCCAAGCCCTCAAAAATCGCAAACTCAAGAGGTTGAAGGTGACTGTGGCGTTAAAAATGGTGATTTTCGGGCTGAAATTTCACTTTTAACCGTTCACAAACTGATTTTTGTGAACCGGCGCTTAAGCGAGGGTAAATGGTGCTTAGGCGCCTGCCTCTCAGGTTGGCTCGTGCTTAAGCGCGAGATGTGGCGCTTAGGCGCCAGTCCACATTTTATAAAATTTTTAAATTAAAATAAAATGCATTATTTGCCTAAGCAAACCACCTTTAAATCGTCTCATAGCACTTAAATGACTAACTTTTTAATTGCCCAATATGCTTTATGCTCAAGTTCAACAGAGTGACAAGCTTTCCCAAATATTAGCCTATATGGGGACATTCCTATAGGAGTTCTGTATGCATTCCTATAAGCCCATAAAGCATAGTCAACTTTGACCGACCAATCCATTTTTTATTGGATTCATAGATTTTTCCATAATTCTTATAATTTCCTGATTGGATAATTCAGCCAACCCACTTGTTTGAGAATGATAAGCAGTAGTAATCCTATGATTTATACGACATTTCTTTAATAACTNAGTTCTGTATGCATTCCTATAAGCCCATAAAGCATAGTCAACTTTGACCGACCAATCCATTTTTTATTGGATCCATAGATTTTTCCATAATTCTTATAATTTCCTGATTGAATAATTCAGCCAACCCACTTGTTTGAGGATGATAAGCAGTAGTAATCCTATGATTTATACGACATTTCTTTAATAACCTCTCCATTACAAAATTTCTTAAATGACTCCCCCATCAGTAATGATAACTCTTGGCATCCCAAATCTATAAAAAATGTTTGTTTTTAAAAATTTTGCAACACTTTGAGCATCACATCGAGATAAAACAATAGCTTCTATCCATTTGGATACGTAGTCCACTACTAAAAGAATATATAAATTTCCGAAAGATGGTATAAATGGTCCCATAAAATCTAATCCCCAAACATAAATTACTTTAACTTCTAACATCTAATTAAGAGGCATCTCATTTCTTTCAGAAATATTTCCCACTCGTTGACATCTATCACAAGTTTTGATATAAGCATTAAAATCTCTAAAAATTTTAGGCCAATAGAATCCAGATTGTAAAATCTTGTATGTTGTTTTATCAACATCAAAATGNCATTAAAATCTCTAAAAATTTTAGGCCAATAGAATCCAGATTGTAAAATCTTGTATGTTGTTTTATCAACATTCCCCCAAAATAAGAATTAAAGGCCAATAGAATCCAGATTGTAAAATTTTGTATGGTTTTTTATCAACACCAAAATGTCCCCCAAAATCAGAATTATTACATTTTTGGATAATTTCATAAGTTTCTTCTAATGGTACACATCTTTGAATAATTAGATCCTTCTCTTGTGTATATAAAAATGGGTCATCCCAAAAATAAGTCTTGCTTCAGAAATAAATTTTCTCTTTTGTTGGTATGTCATTCCATAGAGTATAATATAACTATCAATAAATTTCCTAATGCCGACATACCATGGAACACACCACTCATTAATAGTGAACAACTTTTCATCTGGAAAATTTTCACTAATTTCTTTTTGAAAAAAGAGTGGTTTTTCTAACTCAAGCCTGGACAAATGATCAGCAATTTGATTTTTAGTCCCCTTTTGATTGACTATTTCAAAATAAAATTCTCGCAAAATAAGAATTNTTTGAAAAAAGAGTGGTTTTTCTAACTCAAGCCTGGACAAATGATCAGCAATTTGATTTTTAGTCCCCTTTTTATTGACTATTTCAAAATAAAATTCTCGCAAAATAAGAATCNTAAATCTTTGTAATGTTTTAGGTGCATTATAGAAACCAAAGGTCATTCGTCGAAAAGCAAAAGTACCATAAGGACCAGTAAATATTGTCTTCTCTTGATCCTCAAGAGCAATAGAAATTTGATGATAGCCGGTATATCCATCTAATATGCAAAAAATTTTGTGCCCAGCTAGCCTCTCCAACATTTGGTCCGAAAAAAGTAAGGAAAAGTGATCTTTTCTTANTAAATCTTTGTAATGTTTTAGGTGCATTATAGAAACCAAAGGTCATTCGTCGAAAAGCAAAAGTACCATAAGAACCAGTAAATATTGTCTTCTCTTGATCCTCAAGAGCAATAGAAATTCGATGATAGCCGGTATATCCATCTAATATTTGTACCCAGCTAGCCTTTCCAACATTTGGTCCGAAAAAGGTAAAGAAAAGTGACCTTTTCTTGTGGCCAAATTTAATTTTTTTACAATCAATGCAAATTCGCCAACCAGTGACTTATCTTATTGGTATTAATTCATTTTTCTCATTTATCACAATAGCCACGCCACCTTTCTTAGGAATGCTTTGAATTGGACACACCCAAGCACTGTCTGAAATAGTATATATTATTTCAACATCTAACCATTTTAAAATTTCTTTCTTAACAACTTCTTTTATCATAAGGTTTAATCTCGGTTAAGGATCAACCTTTGGTTCAATATCTTATTCCAATAAAATTCTATGCATACAAATTGAAGGACGAATTCCTTTGATATCAGCTAACATCNAAATTTCTTTCTTAACAACTTCTTTTATCATAAGGTTTAATCTCGGTTAAGGATCAACCTTTGGTTCAATATGTTCTTCCAATAAAATTTTATGCATACGAATTGAAGGACGAATTCCTTTGATATCAGCTAACATTCATCTAAATGCTTTCTTATATCTTCTTAAAGTGTCCAACAAATTTTTTTCTTGTGCTTCATTTAATTCTGAGGATACGATAACATGTAATGTAGATAAATATCTTAAAAAGGCATATTTTAAATGTTTAGGAAGTGGTTTTATTTCTAGTTTAGAAGGCTTCACAATCGAAGAAATCAAATTTCTGTTATTATCTATAAGATCTAACAATTCAAATTTTTCTTAAACATAATCCAATTCTTCTTTACTCACTTCTATAGATTTATCATGAATTATATCCTTATCTTAATACTCCAAATGTCCTTCTGCAATTTTGTTTTCAAATGTATCTGTGAAATAATTATAGCTTAAATAATCTTTAATATCCATTCTGAAGTATTAGTCATCTCTTTGTTTTGTTGGGTATCTCATTGATTTTGAGATATTAAATGTAACTTTTTGATCTCTGACTCTTTTTGTTAACTCTCCTTTCTACACATCTATCAAAGCTCTTCCAATGGCATGAAATGGTCTCCCTAAAATGATAGGAATTTCATTATCTTCCTTCATATCAAACACAATATAATCCACAAGAAAGATAAATTTATCAACTCTTACCAAAATATTTTTGATAACTCCTTTAGGATAGGTAATTGAATGATCAACTAATTGAAGATTTACAGTAGTAGGTGAAATTTCTTCTAAACCTAACATTTTGAAAATCAATAAAGGCATATAATTAATACTGACTCACAAATCACATAAAGCTTTTCCAAAAAATTTTTTCCCAATAACACATGGAATAGTAAAACTATTAGGATCTTTATATTTTTTAGGAAGCTTTTTTTGAATTACAGGGCTACACTCCTCACTAAGTGCAACAGTCTCATTATCTGTTAAATTCATCTTTTTGTTAAGTTTATCCTTCATAAACTTCACATAACTTTAATCTTTGAATTANTATCAAAGCTCTTCCAATGGCATGAAATGGTCTCCCTAAAATGATAGGAATTTCATTATCTTCCTTCATATCTAACACAATATAATCCACAAGAAAGATAAATTTATCAACTCTTACCAAAACATTTTTGATAACTCCTTTAGGATAGATAATTGAATGATCAACTAATTGAAGATTTACAGTAGTAGGTAAAATTTCTTCTAAACCTAACATTTTGAAAATCAATAAAGGCATATAATTAATACTGACTCCCAAATCACATAAAGTTTTTCCAAAAAAATTTTTCCCAATAACACATGGAATAGTAAAACTATTAGGATCTTTATATTTTTTAGGAAGCTTTTTTTGAATTACAGGGCTACACTCCTCACTAAGTGCAACAGTCTCATTATCTGTTAAATTCATCTTTTTGTTAAGTTTATCCTTCATAAACTTCACATAACTTGACATTTGTTCCAGGGCTTCAACAAATGGAATGTTTATCGTTAATTTTCACAATATTTTTAAGAATTTTGTAAATTTGTTATCTCTCTTATATTACTTTAATCTTTGAGGAAATGGAGGTTGTGGTCTTTCTACAAGAATTTTCATTAGTTTAATAGTATATTCTAACTCAAGATAAAAATCTTCCCTAGACTTTTCATTTTCCACCCCTTCTTTCTCAACTTCAATCTCTTTTTGAACTTTTGTTTCTAATTCTCTTCCATTTCTCAGTTGAATAACCTTGATTTTCTCTTTATTCTGATCATTAGGATAAACTTCAATATTACTAGGCAAAGTTCCCGGATGTCTATTGCTATGTGTAGTAGCAATACATCCTAACTAATTTTTCATGTTTCTAATTGCAGCACCTTAACTTTGTAATATGCTCCCATTTGTAATACTGATTCTTCCACTGAAAATTTCTTCTCCTTGCTTTATGAATTTCTATTAAAACCTGAAGGATAATAAGTTTTATAGTTAATGTTCCCCTGGTTATTGGAATTACCCAATGGGTTTATAGGATTGTTCCCCCATTACGGATTTACAACATTATAGTTATTATTACTCCAACTAAATTAGGGTTATTTTTTCAACTAGGATTATAATAATTTGAATATGGATTATTAGTTCAATTAATGATTAAATTTAAAGTTTCATATGATGATTGAGAATCTATCATTTATCCAAATGAATTTGCCTCAAGCACAGGTGTCTAAGAATAATTCATTCCATATTGACCCATCTTTTTTGATGGCTTGAATAATTTTGTGAATTTCTATAACTAATTAAGTGTATATATCCTGTTTTAATTTATTTAAATTGAGTATTCATAAAAAATTAACAAAATTAATTCCATATTGTGTACAAAAATAATGTTAATCCNGAATTTCTATAACTAATTAAGTGTATATATCCTGTTTTAATTTATTTAAATTGAGTATTCATAAAAAATTAAGAAAATTAATTCCCTATTGTGTACAAAAATAATGTTAATCAACTCTAAAAATTTGAAAATTATTTGATTATGTTTAAGAACTAAAGTTGATTTTTCAAAAAACATTGTATTTTGTACAAAAATAATTATATTAAATTAAATACACTTAGGAAAAATATTAAAAGTAATTTTCTGAGTTCCTTGTGATCAGGAGCACTTAAGAAAAATAAAAATTATTTTTGATAAAATATTTATTTTTGTGCTTTATTTTCAATTAAAAATAATTAAAAATAATTTAAAATTCCAAAAATACATGAAAATATTTCTAATTGTTTCTTGATCACTTGGGACTCATTAAAATAATTTTCCTAATTTTTTTAAGTTAAAAATAAATTTCCAAAGGCTTAAAAATGTATTTCCCTTATTTTTACATTAAAATAAATATAATAAATAAATTAAAAATCATAGAAATATTAAATTTTTTTCTCTGAGTTCTTTGGACTTAGAGAGGTTTAATAAAAATGCAAATATAATTTTTGGTAATTAAAACATATTTTCCATTTAATTAAATCATAAAAAAACCAATAAATAATTATAAAATTAAATTAAAACTTAACTTAGAAAATCATAGTATTTTACTTAAGTGTTTTCTCTGTCCTAAATGAACCTCTAATACTTTTCTCATAAACTAAAAGCTTTATTTTGATCATTTAAATAAAAAAGAAAAATTTTATTTTGTAAGTTAAAATAATTATTTAAAATAAAATGTGAGAACCACATTTTTCTCCTTTGATGTTTCAATCACTTTATGGATAGGGTACTCTAAAATCTCTCAACTCACTTGAATTATGCTTCCAATTTTATGAGGTGAAGAGCCCGAGGTTAAAGTGGTCATTCTAGATTTTGGTTCCTTAATCAAAATTTAGAATTAATCTAAAGGGAAAATGAGCAATTTTGATCCTAATGAATATGTTTGGATGATTGCAACATAATAGGTAAAAGGTAGAAACCAACTTGCCACCTTCCCATGATAAGATTAAAATTTTGAATTTTCTAAATTATCAGATTTGGAAGTTAAGCAAAGATTAAATAGTTTCTAGGTGATGGGCTTAAACTAGTAAGATGATGTTTCACTCATGATTAAGTTCACAATTAAANCAATAAATAATTATAAAATTAAATTAAAACTTAACTTAGAAAATCATAGTATTTTACTTAAGTGTTTTCTCTATCCTAAATGAACCTCTAATACTTTTCTCATAAACCAAAAGCTTTATTTTGATCAATTAAATAAAAAAGAAAAATTTTATTTTGTAAGTTAAAATAATTATTTAAAATAAAATCTGAGAACCACATTTTTCTCCTTTGATGTTTCAATCACTTTATGGATAGGGTACTCTAAAATCTCTCAACTCACTTGAATTATGCTTCAAATTTTATGAGGTGAAGAGCCCAAGGTTAAAGTGGTCATTCTAGATTTTGGTTCCTTAATCAAAATTTAGAATTAATCTAAAGGGAAAATGAGCAATTTTGATCCTAATGAATATGTTTGGATGATTGCAACATAATAGGTAAAAGGTAGAAACCAACTTGCCACCTTCCCATGATAAGATTAAAATTTTGAATTTTCTAAATTATCAGATTTGGAAGTTAAGCAAAGATTAAATAGTTTCCAGGTGATGGGCTTAAACTAGTAAGATGATGTTTCACTCATGATTAAGTTCACAATTAATGATGATCTGAATTCTTTTAATCAGAATCCACATCACCTAAATTAAAAATCTAAATCTTTGCTAATCTCTCTCTCATTGGATTTAAAGAGCTTGGTAGTGATCTAGACTTGATATTTAATTCATTTGATGGGATTTAGAGGCTAATATGACTATTTATCAACACTATAAGTCTAATTTTAGTGGTCGGTACAAAGGTCCTTAATGACTGAAACTTGTTNTAGACTTGATATTTAATTCATTTGATGGGATTTAGAGGCTAATATGACTATTTATCAACACTATAAGTCTAACTTTAGTGGTCGGTACAAAGGTCCTTAATGACTGAAACTTGTCTTAGGGGCATTCGCTTACATAACTTTTAAGTGAAATATCAACTAATTAATTGGGTACCCTGTCCTCAGGATGATTAAAATATCAAAGTTTACCGAGTAATGGGGTAATTTTAATTTGACCTAGGATGATTAGTAGAGCAATATAATAAGTTCAAAATGAACTCAAATGTTTCAAGGGATCTTTAAAGTAGTTCAGGGTTATTCCCCGAGCACTTTGTAATCTCTTGAATATTTTGAAGGACAAATTGAACTTACCATATCTTGTTCTAAAATCATCCATGAAGATCTTTCGAGACCCTATAAGTCATACTTGGGGTTTGTTAGTTGTACCTTCAATTGCTCAACACTTGCATATCTTACTTTGTCCCTTGCAAAAATACATAAATGTTGCAAAAGACTAACATTTCAGCTAAATGCTGAGAAGATGACAGGTACGNTCATCCATGAAGATCTTTCGAGACCCTATAAGTCATACTTGGGGTTTGTTAGTTGTACCTTCAATTGCTCAAAACTTACATATCTTACTTTGTCCCTTGCAAAAATACATAAATGTTGCAAAAGACTAACATTTCAGCTGGATGCCGAGAAGATGACAGGTACACTTTTATTGTGTTATTTAATTTATGTTATCATACTTTATGCAAATATTGTAAATTGCTTGGGTGAGTACCTTACTTCACTTACAAAATAAAAATAACTTTTTAAAAACTTAATCAACATTAAAAAAAAACATTTAATTATTTCAAAAGTAACTATAAATCCTTTGATATTTCACTAAATTTAAAACATCCTTTTAAATTTACGGGAGTCCCTCGGAGGACGTAACTTACAGTTGTTAACGAGATTTCCCTGGTATAAATGAGTTTCTTAACATATTTAAACTAAGTAAATTCAAAAGAAAATAGTGATANCCTTTTAAATTTACGGGAGTCCCTCGGAGGACGTAACTTACAGTTGTTAACGAGATTTCCCTGGTATAAATGGGTTTCTTAACATATTTAAACTAAGTAAATTCAAAAGAAAATAGTGATGCCAAAATGAGGAAACTGTGATATCCTAACTGGTGTCGCTCTAATCAACTTTAACCCTCCCTATGATATTTAAATAACTATAACCTTAGAAAACATTTGATTTGACATCAAAACTTGACACATTAGAAAACTTGACCTCTAATCCTGATACTTCTCTCAATCTTTACAATTCAACACTTCTAAACTCAAACTTATAATTCAAGACTTCTAAACTTAAACTTTCTACGACAAGGAGCTTGGAGCNTATGATATTTAAATAACTATAACCTTAGAAAACATTTGATTTGACATCAAAACTTGACACATTAGAAAACTTAACCTCTAATCCTGATACTTCTCTCAATCTTTACAATTCCACACTTCTAAACTCAAACTTATAATTCAACACTTCTAAACTTAAACTTTCTACGACAAGGAGCTTGGAGTCAGCATTATGGGCAGCATAGCCATCTTCAACAACAAAACATGCCTACACCAGCTCAACCATTCCTTAGAATTAAACAACCAAGCCATAGGATTTTGAGGTTGTCCATTTAGTGCGGCATAAATCCTCAACTTTTATTTAGGCCTTTTGTTTAGCTCTGCTATACAACATAAGCCTTAGCTCGTTTTAGGATTCCAATGTTGTCATTCGTTAAGACCTAAACCCTCACATCTTCTAAGCTATTTGTGTGACTATCTCGCATAACTGTAAGCCTTGATTAATAAAATTGGCAAGATAAAACACTTAATTCCTCTTGATGTTGAAACCAAACCTTAGAATAGATTGGGAAGTCATAAAGATTCTCCTCAGGATCCATGACATCCTTTAGTACTTCTTTCTTTAGATTTAAAAAAATGTTCTAAATTTGAGCTATTCCCATTTCACACCTCTTTGTCTGATCATTTTGAAAAGTAATATCTTTTGAAATTCTTGATGACAATATCCCTTGATTTTTATCAAGAGTTTTCTTAGGTGACTTCGGTTATCTAAGATGTAATTAACTATATGAGTTTGCCCTTATAGGAAGATTTTTCAAACCTAACTTCATATAAACCCAGTTTAATTTTTCATATTAAATAGAGGAAGTTGTCAGCTTATAATAAAATGGTTTTACAGACCAAACAGATGTCNCCTTAGAATTAAACAACCAAGCCATAGGATTTTGAGGTTGTCCATTTAGTGCGGCATAAATCCTCAACTTTTCTTTAGGCCTTTGTTTAGCTCTGCTATACAACATAAGCCTTAGCTCGCTTTAGGATTCCAAGGTTGTCATTCGTTAAGACCTAAACCCTCACATCTTCTAAGCTATTTGTGTGACCATCTCGCATAACTGTAAGCCTTGATTAATAAAATTGGCAAGATAAAACACTTAATTCCTCTTGATGTTGAAACCAAACCTTAGAATAGATTGGGAAGTCATAAAGATTCTCCTCAGGATCCATGAGATGTGATACATTTGTCTAAATTTGAACTATTCCCATTTCACACCTCTTTGTCTGATCTTTTTGAAAAGTCATATCTTTTGAAATTCTTGATGACAATATCCCCTGATTTTTATTAAGAGTTTTCTTAGGTGACTTCGGTTATCTAAGATGTAATTAACTATAAGAGTTTGCCCTTATAGGAAGATTTTTCCAACCTAACTTCATATAAACCCAATTTAATTTTTCATATTAAATAGGGGAAGTTGTCAGCTTATAATAAAATGGTTTTACAGACCAAACAGATGTGATACATTTCTTAATTTATTTGATTGAGCCACACTATCAACTCACATGTCTATCTTTCGAGATAGATACATAGCTTGAGGTGTAGTGCTCTTTCATCTAAACTTTGAAAGGTATGAGATCAATTTGATTTCTTATTTTTCTAAAACTATATATATATATATATATATA
>JXCR01128364.1:9082-22597 GCA_002079205.1 Phalaenopsis hybrid cultivar | reverse complement strand
TCACAGATTTTTTCATAATTATTTTAATTTCCCAATTGGATAATTCAGCCAAACCACTTATCTGATGATGATAAGCAGTAGTAATCTTATGATTTATATGATATTTCTTTAATAACTTCTCTATTATGGCATTTCTGAAATAAGTTCTCCCATCAACAATGATAGCTCTCAGCATCCCAAATCTACAAAATATGTTTGTTTTTAAAAATTTTACAACACTTTGAGCATCACATCGAGATAAAGCAATAGCTTCTATCCATTTGAATACATAGTCCACTGCTAATAGAATATATAAAGTTTCGAAAGATGGTATAAATGGTCCCATGAAATATAATCCCCAAACATCAAATATTTCAACTCCTAACATATAATTGAGGGGCGTCTCATTTCTTCTAGAAATATTATCTACTCGTTGATATCTATCATAGGTTTTAATATAAACATTAACATCTCTAAAAATTGTAGGCCAATAGAATCCAGATTTTAAAATTTTGTATTCTATTTTATCAAAACTAAAATGTCCCCCAAAATCAGAATTATGAAATTTTTGGATAATCTCATAAATTCTTCTAATGGTACATATCTTCAAATAATTAGATCCTTTCCTTTTTTCTATAAAAATGGGTCATCCCAAAATTAAGTATTAGCTTTAGAAATAAATTTCCTCTTTTGTTGGCATGTCATTCCATAGGGTATAATATCACTAACAATAAATTTCATAATGTCGGCATACCACATAACGCACCACTCATTAATAGTGAACNCTTATTTATATAAAAATGGGTCATCCCAAAATTAAGTATTAGCTTTAGAAATAAATTTCCTCTTTTGTTGGCTTGTCATTCCATAGGGTATAATATCACTAACAATAAAGTTCATAATGTCGGCATACCACATAACGCACCACTCATTAATAGTGAAAAATTTTTCATCTAGATAATATTCATTAATTTCTTTTTCAAAATACAGTGGTTTTTCTAATTCAGGCTTGAACAAATGATCAGCAATTTGATTTCAATCCCCTTCCGATCTACTATTACAAAATCNGTGAAAAATTTTTCATCTAGATAATATTCATTAATTTCTTTTTCAAAATACAGTGGTTTTTCTAATTCAGGCCTGAACAAATGATCAGCAATTTGATTTCAATCCCCTTCCGATCTACTATTACAAAATAACATTCTTGCAAAATAAGAATCCATCTTATAGTTCTAGCTTTAGCATCCTTCTTTTTCATTAAATACTTTATAGCAAAATGATCTGTATGCACTACACAATGTGTTCCAATTAAATATGATCTAAATTTATCAAAAGCATATACTTTTTCAGTTGTTGTATAATTGATTTGAGTTTCATTAAGATTTTTGCTAACATAGTAAATTACTTTGAAAATATTATCATATCTTTGTCCTAAAATAGCTCCATATAGCATAATCACTAGAATCACACATCAATTCAAAAGGTTTTCCCCAGTTTGGTGGAACTATAATTGGCCTCATGATTAATTTTTCTTTTAATAAATTAAAAGCTTTTAGGCATTTCTTATGAAAATTGAAAATTGCATCTTTCTCCATANTATCAAAAGCATATACTTTTTCAGTTGTTGTATAATTGATTTGAGTTTCATTAAGATTTTTGCTAACATAGNCTGCTGATGAAGTCTCTAAGGAAATGGAGGTGGTGATTTTTCCAAATCAATTTTTAGTAGAGAAATAGGTCTTTCAGAATCTTTTGGAGTGTCCCCTTTTGATTCTTCAATTACTTCTCTCTCTACTTCAATTTCTTTTTGAGCCCTACCTTCCAACTCTCTTCCTCTTCTCAGTTGAACAACTTTTACTTTCTTTTTATTCTGGTCTTTTGAATTTGATTCAGTATTACTAGGAAGTGTTCCTTGGGATCTATTACTTAATGAATTTAATATTTGCCCAAGTTGATTCTCAATATTTCTAATTGTAGCGCCTTGGCTTTGTAATTGATTTCCCATTTGTAACACCACTTCTTCTATAGACAACTTCTTCTTCTTAAATTGTGTGTTACTTTTGAAACCTGGAGGATAAGTAGATCTATAATTATTATTCCCTTCATTGTTACATTTTCCTAATGTGTTTACTTGGTTGTTCCCCCATTGCTGATTAGTACCACCTGAATAGTTATTCCAGTTAAAGTTGGGATAGTTTTTCCAATCTGGGTTATAATAATTTGAATATGGGATATTCTGCTTATTATTTATGACATTCAAAGTTTCTAATGATGCTCGATAATCTACCATTTTGCCTAATGAATTCTCTTCAGTCATGGAAATTGGTTGAGAAGAATTCATTCCAAATTTGTCTAACTTCCTTGAAATTACAGTAACCTGATTTGCTAACATAGTAAATGCATCATTTTCATGAAAATTGGCTACTTTCTTAGGATTAATCCTCTCAGAAGGCCATTGAAAATTATTGGTAGCCATTTCTTCAATTAAAGTATAGGTGTCATGAAATGGTTTTGACATCAATGAACCACCAACAGCAACATCGATAATTTATCTAAGAGATCTAACGAATCGATTATAAAATNATATTTCCATAAATTTTGAAAAGTGCATATCCAACTTCTGCTGATGAAGTCTCTAAGGAAATGGAGGTGGTGGTTTTTCCAACTCAATTTTTAGTGGAGAAATAGGTCTTTCAGAATCTTTCGGAGCATCGTCTTTTTATTCTTCAATTTCTTCTCTCTCTACTTCAATTTCTTTTTGAACCCTACCTTCCAACTCTCTTCCTCTTCTCAGTTGAACGACTTTTACTTTCTCTTTATTCTGGTCTTTTGAATTTGATTCAGTATTACTAGGAAGTGTTCCTTGGGATCTATTACTTAATGAATTTACTATTTGCCCAAGTTGATTCTCAATATTTCTAATTGTAGTGCCTTGGCTTTGTAATTGATTTCCCATTTGTAACACCACTTCTTCTATAGACAACTTCTTCTTCTTAAATTGTGTGTTACTTTTGAAACCTAGAGGATAATTAGATCTATAATTATTATTCCCTTCATTGTTACATTTTCATAATGTGTTTACTTGGTTGTTCCCCCGTTGCTGATTAGTAACACATGAATAGTTATTCCAGTTAAAGTTGGGATAGTTTTTCCAATCTGGGTTATAATAATTTGCATATGGGATATTCTGCTTATTATTTATGACATTCAAAGTTTCTAATGATGCTTGATAATCTACCATTTTGCCTAATGAATTCTCTTCAGTCATGGAAATTGGTTGAGAAGAATTCATTCCAAATTTGTCTAACTTCCTTGAAATTACAGTAACCTGATTTGCTAACATAGTAAATGCATCATTTTCATGAAAATTGGCTACTTTCTTAGGATTAATCCTCTCAGAAGGCCATTGAAAATTATTGGTAGCCATTTCTTCAACTAAAGTATAGGTGTCATGAAATGGTTTTGACATCAATGAACCACCAACAGCAGCATCGATAATTTATCTAAGAGATCTAACGAATCCATTATCAAAAGTTTGAATTATTAACCAATTTGGTATAGCATCATGTGGACACTTTCTTAGGACTTCTTTAAATCTTTCTCAAGCTTCCTAAATAGATTCCTCTTCAAACTGATTAAAAGATGTAATATCATTTCTAAACTTCATAGTTTTTTACGGTGGAAAATATTTAGCAAATAAGTTTTATGCTAAATCTCCCCAAGTTCTGATAGATCCAAGTGCTAACAAATTCATCCACAACTTAGCATTATCCCTCAGTGAGAAAGGAAATAACCTAAGTCTTATGAAATCATCTTAAAAATCATCGTATTTAAATGTAGCGCACAATTCTAGAAAATTTTCAAGATGTAAATTTGGATCTTGAGTTGGTGATCTCCCAAACTAATTATTTGATACCATTTCGATAATAGCAGGTTTAAGGTCAAATGAATTAGCCCCTACAGTAGTTTTTGAATACTACAATAAAGTTCATATAATAGGGTTGGCATAATCTCTTAAAGGTCTAAACTCTTGATGAATTTCAGCATTTTGATCATTTTGACCTGCCATTTCTGTAATTTTTTTGGATTTTCAAGATTTTTATTTGTTTGGTTTTTCTAATTTTTCTAACAGTTCTCTCTAATTCAGAATCATAGAGCATTAGTCCTTGAGAAACTGAACTACGCATACACTAACATAAAATAAAACTAAACCCACACAAAATAAAATACAATAACTTAAAGTTTAAATAAGACTTTATAAAAATAGAAATTTGCTTTTAAATCAAAAGATTCTTTACAATTTTCAGTTCACTTCCCTGGAAACGANAGCTTCCTAAATAGATTCCTCTTCAAACTGATTAAAAGATGTAATATCATTTCTAAACTTCATAGTTTTTTATGATGGAAAATATTTAGCAAATAAGTTTTATGCTAAATCACCCCAAGTTCTGATAGATCCAAGTGCTAAAAAATTCATCCACAACTTAGTATTATCCCTCAGTGAGAAAGGAAATAACCTAAGTCTTATGACATCATCTTAAAAATCATCGTATTTAAATGTAGCGCACAATTCTAGAAAATTTGCAAGATGTAAATTTGGATCTTGAGTTGGTGATCTCCCAAACTGATTATTTGATACCATTTCGATAATAACAGGTTTAAGGTCAAATGAATTAGCCCCTACAGTAGTTTTTGAATACTACAATAAAGTTCATATACAGTAGGGTTGGCATAATCTCTTAAAGGTCTAAACTCTTAATGAATTTCAGCATTTTGATCATTTTGACCTGCCATTTCTGTAATTTTTTTGGATTTTCAAGATTTTTATTTGTTTGGTTTTTCTGATTTTTCTAACAGTTCTCTCTAATTCAGAATCATAGAGCATTGAAACTGAACTACGCATACACTAACGTAAAATAAAACTAAACCCACACAAAATAAAATACAATAACTTAAAGTTTAAATAAGACTTTATAAAAATAGAAATTTGCTTTTAAATCAAAAGATTCTTTACAATTTTCAGTTAACTTCCCTGGAAACGATGCCAAAAATTTGATCCCCGATAACTGCTTATATGCAACAGTATAACAATAATTATGATTATATTTTTAACTTATATTTCCTTATTTTGTAACAAAACCAAAAACTTGATCCTGAAGAAAAATAAGAATTTAAATTTTAATTTATATTTAATGGGATACTACGCAAGTATACTTATCGTTATCAAGTAATATAGGACTTTTTAATTAAGATCTGAATATCAAACCCACAGGCAAGANTTTCCTTATTTTGTAACAAAACCAAAAACTTGATCCTGAAGAAAAATAAGAATTTAACTTTTAATTTATATTTAATGGGATACTACGCAAGTATACTTATCGTTATCAAGTAATATAGGACTTTTTAATTAAGATCTTAATATCAAACCCACAGGCAAGGTATGCAATATGCACTTTTGGAAAACTTTCTATTTTTAGGAAAATAATTATTTAAACTAATAATGCTTTTGCAATAAAGAAAGTTTAAATATGTTTGGTAATTTTAATATTTTGACAAAAACAGTACAAACTTAAAAAGATAACTTGAGTTTTTGTAGAAGAAAAACACTAAATATGGAAATATCTTTCTCCTTATCATGAACCAGTAATAAGTATAAGAATTTTGTTATGGAAGTATGTATATTGTGTTGTGCCAAATAGGAGCAATAATGTTTATTACCCTTACTAAAGATGCTATAAAAAATATTAGCTAATTTAAAGTTTGAATAGTTCCGAAGACCAGCTAGGCAGGGAAGATACTAGCTCTAACTCTAGAGTTCCCTCTATTCCCTCCACCTGGAGCCTAACAACTCATATCATAACCTAAAATAATAAACCAAGTTAAGGGCTTTAACCTATCACTTTAAAGTCCTCTAACTCTACACCCTTCAATGAATATTTTCCTCTTTATTTGCACTCAATGATATGAACTACATTCGCATTCATACAACCTTATGTGATTCTTTCTAATTAAGCATTGAGATAATACCAGCCTAATTCTTATATGTTCTCACAACAAATTTTAACATCTGGATTGACCAACTCAAGAAATAAATGAAGTACATGGATTTAAATCATCACAACTTCTTCCAACATTACAGATCAATACTCTCCACAACTTCCATCCAATACTTAATTACTTATCATTTTAAGAAGAAACATAGAGAAAACTACTCAGAATCAATGGAGAAACAAAACCACACTTTAGTTTAAAAATATAAATAATTATCAAACCAACAACAAGTCTAAATTAAAGCCAAAAGTAGTCTAAAATAAAAGATAAAAACTTATCTCAAGTCCTCCACCAAACTCTTGAAGTTCCTTTGAATCTCTTCTCTTTTGCAACACTCTCAACATAAAACTAAAATAAAAAAATGATAAATATATGGTGCCTGAAAATCTCTCCAACTAACTCCTCAATTTTTGAACTTTCAAAACCTTTCCAGTACTTTTAGGACCTCTTTTAAAGTCCCAATCTTCCTTCTTTTATAATTCTCCAGAAGGTGACTTGGTATCTCTTAAAAATGTATCTTGATTTGATGTATTTCCCCAAGAGATGCAACCTTTCNCCAGAAGGTGACTTGGTATCTCTTAAAAATGTATCTTGATTTGATGTATTTCCCCAAGAGATGCAACCTTTCACAATAATTTTCATCCATGATGGTTGTAACCACCTATTAAGCCAATAGGTGCCTCAAAAATCTCTTCAAAATTCACAGAAACTAAATTTACTCATCCAATAACTGCCAGTGGTGCTTAAGCATGGGGCTTATGACAGTTAGGCATGGCCTTCTCTGTTTACTTTTTGTTTAAGCGTCGGATCTGGCGTTTAGGCGCCAAAACACTTTTGTACATTTTTCACCNTTAAGCCAATAGGTGCCTCAAAAATCTCTTCAAAATTCACAAAAACTAAATTTACTCATCCAATAACTGCCAGTGGTGCTTAAGCATGAGGCTTATGTCACTTAGGCGTGGCCTTCTCTGTTTACTTTTTGTTTAAGCGTCGGATCTGCCGTTTAGGCGCCAAAACACTTTTGTACATTTTTCACTTATTTTCTCCACATTTGATCCTTTTTCACTACTCTGAGCATTTTTCACCTTTTTTACCTGTACCTGAAAGAAAAACACAAAAATACCTTCCATTAAAGCACAATATCTCAAAAATAGGTATAAAAATATGTCTAAAAAAACTATATATTTTAGGCGTATCACTGAACAACAATCTGCTTTCATCAAGCGTAGGTGTATTATAGATAATGATCTTTTAGCACATTAGATGATTGAGGAGTTGGATAAAAAATGCAGGGGAGANAACACAAAAATACCTTCCATTAAAGCACAATATCTCAAAAATAGGTATAAAAATATGTCTAAAAAAACTATACATTTTAGGTGTATCACTGAACAACAATCTGCTTTCAACAAGGGTAGGTGTATTATGGATAATGATCTTTTAGCACATTAGATGATTGAGGAGTTGGATAAAAAATGCAGGAGAGGAAACATGGTCCTTAAGCTGGACATAAGAAAAGCTTTTAACGGTATTAGTTGGGACTTCATTATTAATATTCTGCAAGCTAAAGGTTTTAAACAGGATTTTTGTTCTCAAATTCAGAGGTGGCTTGCTAATAACAGTTATAGTGTGATGGTTAATATTAAAGCTCATGGTTTTTTATCTTCTAGCAGGGGTATTAAGCAAGGAGACCCCCTATCTCCTACTATTTTTATTATTGCTTTTGATTACTTGTATATGCTTATTAATAAGCTGCATTCTGAGCACCCTTACCTTTAATTTTCTCATAAATCTAAAATTCTGGTCAATCATCTTGCTTATGCTGATGATGTTGTTTTGTTTCTTAATGCTAGCAAACGTACCATAAAAGCTACTATGTCTTTATTAAGGGATTTCCAAAATATCTCAGGTATGATGTTGAACCTGGCTAAGTGCTCCATTTATTTTGGTAAAGGTGTTCCCTCATCTACTCATGCTTGGGCTTCTAATTTTACTAGTTGAAATATTTCAAAACTTCCCATTAAGTATCTTGGGGTTAACATTATCAGAGGCAGAACAAGGCAAATTCAAATGGATGAGGTCATTGAAAAAGTTAAGCTTAAGTTTAATGATTGGAGAAATACTTTTCTTTCTAATGGGGGCCGGCTTACTTATTTGAAAAGTGTCCTTTCCACACTTCCTCTATATACTATTGAAGTTCTTAAAGCTAAAAAAAGTACTCAAAAGAATCTTAAAACTATTTTTAACAAGTTCTTGTGGAAGGGTTCTAGATCTTCTAAAAGTTGGACTACTTGGCGTCATACTTTTAAGCCTCTCCGTGTTGGTCGGTTTGGATTTAAAAATTTGAGTCATACTATAGATATAAACATGTGTAATATCTAGTTCAAATTTCTTTTAGGGGAGTCTCTTTGGGCAAGGTTTATGCTTTATAAGTATTGTAAAAATTCACATCCCACTATGGTCACTTAGAAAGTGGGGGATTCCAGGCTTTGGAAGGCTATAATTGCTGCTAGGGATGTTACATCTCATTTCATTTTTTGGGACATTGGTGATGGTAACATTTCTTTTTGGAAGGATGATTGGGGCATATCCATGTATTCTACTTTACCTACTTCTGGATATGATGCTAAGTTGTTAGTCTCGGATTGTTGGATTGGAGGTTAGTGGAAGTTAAATATGATGAATTCAATAATTTTTTATGTTGATCCTGCTATTGCTACTATTCCCATCAATGCTCATGATAAAAATGTTCCCCATTGGAAGCACCATGCTAATATTTCTGTTACTAAATTTCTTTACTCAAATTTGCACTCTTTAACTCCTTGGAAATGACATCCTTACACTTGGCACAAACTGTTATCTCCTTCTATTTCATTTTCCTTTAGAGATATTTTCATAAGTTGCTCCCTCTTGATGACATACTTAAAATGAAAGGGTTAAAACCTGCTTCCTTTTGTTACAATTGTAGAAAAGAGGCTGAATCTTTCAATCACTTATTTTTTTACCGCTCTTTCGCTAAAAATGTGTGGCATCATATTGGGCTCTATTTTTGTATTACTTGGCCCTCAAACTTAACCCTTAAAGATGCTATTAACACTTGTAAAGAGTTTGATTCAACTTTCACTAAGCACAGTTATTTCCCTAACATTAATTTATGGTTTATTTGGATGGCTATGAATAGCCAAAAATATGAAGCTTCATGCCACACTCCCACGACTACTTCCTCTTTTGTTGTGGCTTATTTTAGAAAGGCATAGAAGACTTCCATTGGGTAAGATGTTTCTCCTAATGTGGGTAGGGGTAGGAAACCCATTTTAATTTGATGGGCACCAACCCCTCACGGCAGATTTAAAGTTAATGTTGATGTAAGTTCTTCTAATGCTTATACGGGTATTGGTGGACTTAACAGGGATGCTTATGGTAAGTGTTGTGATGTAAGTTCTTCTAATGCTTATACGGGTATTGGTGGACTTAACAGGGATGCTTATGGTAAGTGTTGTGCTAATCTTACATCCCCTTGTATTGCCAACTCTTCTATTGAGGCCAAAACTATTTCTGTGCTAGTTACTATTCACACAGTTGCTTCACTTAACCTCAATGATATTATTCTGGAAACAGACTCTGAAACTCTCTATAACATGCTTAAGGCTAAGCTTAATCCTTCATGGTACATCATACCATGGTTAAGACAAATTAGGCATATTATAGAGGGGAAACCTTTAAATATTCTTTACACATTCATATATAAAGAAGGTAATAAATATACAGATTGGCTTGCAAAATGGAGGGTGCAGGGAGCTATCGCTGGAATTTCTCCACCTCTTATGTTGCTTAAGTTGATACAAAGTGACTTAGCTGCTCCTTTTGTTCGATTTTAACCTGATGCCTCTTTATATTATTATGTTTCAAGATTCATGGGACTGTCATTAGTTTTTTTGGAAGCATTTTTCTTTGCTTCCTTGCTCTGTTAGGATGAATGTTCTTGCAGGAAGACTGGAAGGATGTTGGTGTTGGGGTGGCTCACATTAAACTTTTATTCATTCTTCTTTTCAGCCTCCTAAAACAGGTTATTATGATTTTAAATTATCTTGCAAGTTTTTTTGCTCTGGAATATGGAATGACAGTGGATTCATTTATTGAGTTGGGCAATGTATGTTGAATAGTTTGGTTTCAATTTGTACATGGTTAATTCTTTTGATGCAAGAAATTCTTGCTCCACTTACTTTAATTTATCTGCTTCTTCATTGCCACTGTGGGAGCCTGCTGGTAGGCCAATTTGGCATAGGTTATGGTTAATGAAACAAGCTCTGAATTTGGTTTTATTAGCCTGGGACAGTTCAAGGGGTCAGAATGTTATTGGTGTTGTGGTTTCCTGTATAAACGATTTTTTAGTTACTGCTTTGGGGTTTATATTGCACTTATTTGTTATAACAATATATTATTATTTCTTCTTTGGTTGGTGAATGACCAGCAATTTTGGATCACTTTGCTGGTTACTGATTTGTATTTTGATGGATGGTCTTTTATCTTTACTGATTTATGGGCTCATGGCCTCTCTGGTGTCTGGAAGGCTTCTCTTTGTGGCCACATGATAATTTTGCATAAATTTTGTCACTTCCTATACTATGCTTTCTTTTCTAATTTGGTAGGAAGTTACCATTTTGATTTCATAAGGTTTGGTACACATATGCTCTCTGCTGAAACTACTTTCTTAAGTTTTCATGGATGTTTAATTTTGGATGCTTGGATGTTGTCAACAGAGCATCAATTACACCGTCATGCATGATGTTTTTTCTTTATAATCCACACAGATCCCAAACAGATTGCAGGAGATGGCTGGATTTGCTGGATGCTAATTGGGCTTTGCTTTTTCTATTTTAAATATGTTCACTTTCTTTTTGGTCTTGGGGTTTGGTATACATGTAATTTTTGGGTATACTTCTTTTGTTTGTATACTTTTTGGGTTTATACATGTTATTTTTGTTTTTTTTTGCATGAAGTTGTACGACAGATAGTGGAACCACTAGAATTAAATGTATTTCTTTTGTTTCTAGATAGGGATCAACTATCCCACCCTATTTTTGTATCATTTTTATNGTAAGTTCTTCTAATGCTTATACGGGTATTGGTGGACTTAACAGGGATGCTTATGGTAAGTGTTGTGCTAATCTTACATCCCCTTGTATTGCCAACTCTTCTATTGAGGCCAAAACTATTTCTGTGCTAGTTACTATTCACACAGTTGCTTCACTTAACCTCAATGATATTATTCTGGAAACAGACTCTGAAACTCTCTATAACATGCTTAAGGCTAAGCTTAATCCTTCATGGTACATCATACCATGGTTAAGACAAATTAGGCATATTATAGAGGGGCAACCTTTAAATATTCTTTACACATTCATATATAAAGAAGGTAATAAATATACAGATTGGCTTGCAAAATGGAGGGTGCAGGGAGCTATCGCTGGAATTTCTCCACCTCTTATGTTGCTTAAGTTGATACAAAGTGACTTAGCTGCTCCTTTTGTTCGATTTTAACCTGATGCCTCTTTATATTATTTTGTTTCAAGATTCATGGGACTGTCATTAGTTTTTTTGGAAGAATTTTTCTTTGCTTCCTTGCTCTGTCAGGATGAATGTTCTTGCAGGAAGACTGGAAGGATGTTGGTGTTGGGGTGGCTCACATTAAACTTTTATTCATTCTTCTTTTCAGCCTCCTAAAACAGGTTATTATGATTTTAAATTATCTTGCAAGTTTTTTTGCTCTGGAATATGGAATGACAGTGGATTCATTTATTGAGTTGGGCAATGTATNTATATATATATATTAAATCTCACTCCAAAGCGGGCGTCAGGATTTCCATTCCAGTGACTGACAGCTTCCATGGGACGATTCCCCCTAAAGATAATGCTGATATGCGCCGATCAAAATATATTTTCTTATTTATTTGCACTCAATCTTATGGACTACATTCTCACCCATGAAATTGAATGTGACTCTTACCTTGTTGTAGAAAGCATAGCCCTTTCAGATCTTATGTTTCCCATTAAATTTTAACATTTGAATTGGTTGGATCAGAAATAAAATGAAGATTAGAGATTGAATCATAAAAATTTATTGACATTTAAAACCTTACAAAACAATATTAATTCTTTGAAAAACCATATCTCATTATAGGGAGAAGGATAAAGAGGACTACTCAGAATTCATGAGAATGATACTACAAAACATGAATTTCAGATATAAAAACATGTTTAAAATAAAAGAAAAGGAAATAANTTAGAAAGGCATAGAAGACTTCCATTGGGTAAGATGTTTCTCCTAATGTGGGTAGGGGTAGGAAACCCATTTTAATTTGATGGGCACCAACCCCTCACGGCATATTTAAAGTTAATGTTGATGTAAGTTCTTCTAATGCTTATACGGGTATTGGTGGACTTAACAGGGATGCTTATGGTAAGTGTTGTGCTAATTTTACATCCCCTTGTATTGCCAGCTCTTTTATTGAGGCCAAAACTATTTCTGTGCTAGTTGCTATTCACACAGTTGCTTCACTTATCCTCAATGATATTATTCTGGAAATAGACTCTGAAACTCTCTATAACATGCTTAAGGCTAAGCTTAATCCTTCATGGTACATCATACCATGGTTAAGACAAATTAGGCATATTATAGAGGGGCAACCTTTAAATATTCTTTACACATTCATATATAAAGAAGGTAATAAATATACAGATTGGCTTGCAAAATGGAGGGTGCAGGGAGCTATCGCTGGAATTTCTCCACCTCTTATGTTGCTTAAGTTGATACAAAGTGACTTAGCTGCTCCTTTTGTTCGATTTTAACCTGATGCCTCTTTATATTATTATGTTTCAAGATTCATGGGACTGTCATTAGTTTTTTTGGAAGCATTTTTCTTTGCTTCCTTGCTCTGTTAGGATGAATGTTCTTGCAGGAAGACTGGAAGGATGTTGGTGTTGGGGTGGCTCACATTAAACTTTTATTCATTCTTCTTTTCAGCCTCCTAAAACAGGTTATTATGATTTTAAACTATCTTGCAAGTTTTTTTGCTCCGAAATATGGAATGACAGTGGATTCATTTATTGAGTTAGGCAATGTATGTTGAATAGTTTGGTTTCAATTTGTACATGGTTAATTCTTTTGATGCAAGAAATTCTTGCTCCACTTACTTTAATTTATCTGCTTCTTCATTGCCACTGTGGGAGCCTGCTGGTAGGCCAATTTGGCATAGGTTATGGTTAATGAAACAAGCTCTGAATTTGGTTTTATTAGCCTGGGACAGTTCAAGGGGTCAGAATGTTATTGGTGTTGTGGTTTCCTGTATAAACGATTTTTTAGTTACTGCTTTGGGGTTTATATTTCACTTATTTGTTATAACAATATATTATTATTTCTTCTTTGGTTGGTGAATGACCAGCAATTTTGGATCACTTTGCTTGTTACTGATTTGTATTTTGATG
>JXCR01128363.1:142286-153334 GCA_002079205.1 Phalaenopsis hybrid cultivar | reverse complement strand
GATGCCAAATAACTTTTATTTTTATTCCCTCTGCTCACTGAGCAAGAGGATATTTTTATTTTATTTTTATAATTTTTCTACACCAAGTTGTGAATTTTAAAAATTTCTGAATTAATTTAAATAAAAAATAGCATATTCATCTACTTATCCATGCGGGTACCACCTCAACCTACGACGGCGCTGAAACTACGTGTTTCACGCTCCCATTTGATGTCTCCATCTACGTCAGTGTGATGTGGCTCTATTTTTTATGCTCCAGTCTTTCGTCTGGCATGATCCTAGCCATCCAGACAATACACGTGTGATCTAACAGCTCTAGGTCTTCTTCCCCAACTGACATAACTCGTAAACCGTCCACCTTCTAGACCTAAGATCTCACTCAATACTTAACCAAATCACATGTGGTTTGTTCCTAAGCCTTCATCTAGTTCAGAAAAACTCATCCATGCAATTAATCAAGTATGAATTCAAGATCTTCTTCGCAAAGGCCCAAACCAAGCTTGGATTTTGGTGTTTTGATATATACTTGAGCCCAAGAGGTGTGGCCTCAATTGGGATGGATATGAAGCTTCATTGTGAGCTGGCACAACTCCTCCAAGTGTTGGTTTGAGCTGAGATTGAGTTTGTGTAAAAAATTCTCCTACATGTGGTGCGGCTTCGATCAAACTCACGTGCATAAAGGTCTAGGTATGGGGGTTTCAGTGGGAAACTTCTTCGTTGGGTCTGGGGAAGCTCAATGGTGAATCAAATTGGAGGTTGGAAGAGGTTAGTGGTGTGATCGAGAAGTGTCCTACTTTAGGTGATTTTTGGGTGGAGAAATTGGACTCAGGCAATGGGGGAGATGACTGGAAAATAATTGGATTGCACAAAGTAGGATTTCGAGAAGCTTTGAAAGGAGTTTGACAAAGTTCCCCCAAGGCTGTAAGAGGGGTCCAATTTACAGAGGGAGCCATGGCTGCCACCAGGCCAACCCTGGGGGAAGATAGGACGCTTACGTGGAGGGATAATTGACACAAGAGACCAATTGGAATGGGGCACATTGGATGGGTGCAATTCAAGCTTGGTCCATGGGGGGAGCTTCTCAGTTTTGGGTTTTCCAGCCACTAGGTCGGCCGGTCAGGCCAAGGGAGGTGATTAGCTGGCTCAGGGAAGGTCAGAGAAGTTTTAATTGTGATTATCTTAAATNCAAAACACGAGTAAAATGAAACTCGTAGTCACATATGGACAGTCAGAACTTGATGTAAGACATTGGTAAATGCGGGGGCTCAGAGTTAGACTTTATGTTTCCTGACCTTAAGTAAGAGCTACCAACCCGATCATCTATGGAGAACAGTCTTAACCTCGATCCAAGTGATTAATNTAAAACACGAGTAAAATGAAACTCGTAGTCACATATGGACAGTCAGAACTTGATGTAAGACATTGGTAAATGTGGGGGCTCAGAGTTGGACTTTATGTTTCCTGACCTTAAGTAAGAGCTACCAACCCGATCATCTATGGAGAATAATCTTAACGTCGATCCAAGTGATTAACCGTAGACCTTTATAAGTTTTCATTTGAATTTAATTTTCATTCATGTAGGATTTGTTTTATCATGCAAAAGAGATTTTTGTTTAAAATATTTTTTGTAGAGTAGTGCAGTCCACAAGTTAATTACTTTGATCTAGTTAGGACTACAAACAATCTAAGAGTATCGAGGGCAATCATCTTCTCAAGTGTCATCAAATAGTATCATCGGACCTTATCCTCTCCTTTTATCAAAGGTCCATGAGGTAGGAGATATTATTCTAAATCTCACGTTGTATCCTTTGTTTTAGCACACATTAGCATTATCGTCATTACCCTAGCCACCTAGACCTCAGAATTACACAAGCCTGATGATCCATATGTGGCAAAAAACAAATATCTCCAGTTGCTCATAAGGATTTAAATACCTTAGAGAATACTTAAATTCTTGAGCTTTGGTTCAATTAATATAAGATAAGTAGTGTAGGGTATTTCTATTGATTTTGGTGAATTATCGGGTCCTGGTGTATAACTTAGTGGGTCCCTAAAAATTTTTAATAGATGATTTTCTTGAAAAAAGAATAATAAGTCCAATTGTCTTTCAAAATATCTAAAAGACCATAAAAGTGTTCAAGGGATAAGCCTAAACAACTTTTAAAACCCTTTGAAACGTTTCGAGTTCATTTTAACTTATTCAAATTTAAATTTAGTTTTAATGAATTAATACACCCTATGCTCAATTAACCTTAATATCACAATTACCTATGTCCAAGGTCCCCGGACATTCACTCGATATTTTATTTAAGAGTTATGTAAATGGATGCCCGTAGGGGCAAGTTCAAGTCATTAAGGATCTTGTACCCATACTTGGAGTTGGGCCTGTAGTGTTTTAAGGATATTCATTAATTAATCATGTTTCTCTTTTCTAATCCTCATCAAACAAGTATCAAGCCTAGCTCACTACTAAGGTCTTATATCCAATCTTCGGGGTAGATTTGCAATAATCAAAATGTTAAATGAAATGAAATTCAATCCTCATTAAAATCACGCTTATCATCTAATCACCAATTAGGGGATTCAAATAAGTAAATCATTTGCTTCCTTGCTTAAGCCCACTACCTTAGAATCGCCAAATTGAATTAACCTCCAATTCATAACAATTTATAAAATTACAATTTTACCCTTATCATGAAAATGTTACAAATTGGTTTCTACCTCTTAACCCATTATGTTTCAAACATCCAAAAGAGTTTATTATGATCAAAATTACCAATTTACCCTTTGATTAACTGAAAATTTAATTAAGGCATCAAAATCTCAAAATTGTCATTTTTCCCCTAGGGCTCTCCACCTCATAACTCATAAAATACAACTCAAATGAATTTGAAATTTTTATGGTACCCCACTTATGGGTAAATTAAAATATCAGAGGAGAAATTATGAATTTTTTAAATTTTATTAATTTATATAATTGTTTTAGCTCAAAAATAGGATTTTCAGTATTAGTTTATTTAATTATTCAAAGCAAAGTTTTTTATCATGGTAAAATTATTAGATTTTCAACTAGCTTAGAGGACCACTTTGATAGAATTTCATGATATTTCAACTTATAATTTAATTACTATAATTATTTATTGATTTTAGTGATTAATTAAATAGAAAAATCATTTAATTTCAAAAAATAGTTTTTATTATTTTATTAAATCTATTTAATTCTAGAGAACTCAGAGAAACAAATTTTTCATCTTTTATGATTTTAATTTTATTTATTATAATTATTTTAATGAAAAATTAAGGAAAATAAATTTTTAGCATTTAAAAATACATAACTAAATTATAAAAATTAAGATAAATATATTAAAGGGTCTCAAGTGATCAAGATATAGTTTGGAAAATTTTTGGGCTTTTTCATATTTTTGCAGTTTTTAATTATTTTTAATTATTTTTAAATCCAAAAAAGACCAAAAATGAACTTTTTATTTTAATAAAAATTTTATTTTTCCCAGGCACCCCTGATTACAAGAAACACTAAAAACTAATTTTCATAATTTTCTAATTATATTTTATTTATTATAATCATTTTAATGCAAAAATCCCATTTTACTTGAAAAAAGGACTTTAGTGGTTAGATCAATTCAAATGGGTTTCAAATTTTATGGAGAGTTAAAATGGTCATTATTTACAGTGTGAAATATTTATTTGTAATTTTCAAATTATATTATATTTATTTAATTTTTTATGAGTTAAAATGATTTAATTAGCTATAGTTACATAATTATTTAAATTCATTTTAAATCTTTCTTAGAGTCCTCTGACCACAGGAAACTCACCAAAATAAATTCCATATTTTTTGAATTTTATTTTAATTTATATATTTATTTTAAGCAGAAATAGACAACTATGCTTGAAAATTAGAGTATCACGACTAGCGATGTTTTCTGACTTTGGAAAAATAAAAGAACATCCCTACTGGTATGAAAAACAAACTCCCAAAATTTTAAGTCATGGTGTTCATTATTTATTTATTCAAAATTAAAATAATTCAGGGAATATTTAATTAATTAAAAATAAAATAGATGCCAAATAACTTTTATTTTTATTCCCTCTGCTCACTGAGCAAGAGGATATTTTTATTTTATTTTTATAATTTTTCTACACCAAGTTGTGAATTTTAAAAATTTCTGAATTAATTTAAATAAAAAATAGCATATTCATCTACTTATCCATGCGGGTACCACCTCAACCTACGACGGCGCTGAAACTACGTGTTTCACGCTCCCATTTGATGTCTCCATCTACGTCAGTGTGATGTGGCTCTATTTTTTATGCTCCAGTCTTTCGTCTGGCATGATCCTAGCCATCCAGACAATACACGTGTGATCTAACAGCTCTAGGTCTTCTTCCCCAACTGACATAACTCGTAAACCGTCCACCTTCTAGACCTAAGATCTCACTCAATACTTAACCAAATCACATGTGGTTTGTTCCTAAGCCTTCATCTAGTTCAGAAAAACTCATCCATGCAATTAATCAAGTATGAATTCAAGATCTTCTTCGCAAAGGCCCAAACCAAGCTTGGATTTTGGTGTTTTGATATATACTTGAGCCCAAGAGGTGTGGCCTCAATTGGGATGGATATGAAGCTTCATTGTGAGCTGGCACAACTCCTCCAAGTGTTGGTTTGAGCTGAGATTGAGTTTGTGTAAAAAATTCTCCTACATGTGGTGCGGCTTCGATCAAACTCACGTGCATAAAGGTCTAGGTATGGGGGTTTCAGTGGGAAACTTCTTCGTTGGGTCTGGGGAAGCTCAATGGTGAATCAAATTGGAGGTTGGAAGAGGTTAGTGGTGTGATCGAGAAGTGTCCTACTTTAGGTGATTTTTGGGTGGAGAAATTGGACTCAGGCAATGGGGGAGATGACTGGAAAATAATTGGATTGCACAAAGTAGGATTTCGAGAAGCTTTGAAAGGAGTTTGACAAAGTTCCCCCAAGGCTGTAAGAGGGGTCCAATTTACAGAGGGAGCCATGGCTGCCACCAGGCCAACCCTGGGGGAAGATAGGACGCTTACGTGGAGGGATAATTGACACAAGAGACCAATTGGAATGGGGCACATTGGATGGGTGCAATTCAAGCTTGGTCCATGGGGGGAGCTTCTCAGTTTTGGGTTTTCCAGCCACTAGGTCGGCCGGTCAGGCCAAGGGAGGTGATTAGCTGGCTCAGGGAAGGTCAGAGAAGTTTTAATTGTGATTATCTTAAATGTTTGATGGTTGATGGCATGGGATAGAGAGCTTAGCCAAATTTTGGGGCAAGCTTCATTAATCCAAGAGAACCTTGGTCCATGGCTTTAAAATTAGGTTTTAGCTGATTTGATTAGCATCCAAGGGGGCTAGACCTGGCAGGAAAAGATTAAGCTTGGTTAATGCAAAAGGTTTAAGTTGATTTGGAGCTTAGGTTCAAAATTAGTGTTTGGGCCAAAAATTGAACTTAGGCTTGAATTTGGGTCAATTGGAAGTTCAATTGGTGTAGAATATTGACATGATGAATTTGGGTGTCAATTGAGTTGGAATTGAAGGGACATGGAGTTTAATTTGGGAAGTTTTAAATTTTGGGGGGAAATTGGTGTTTTGATTTGGGTTGGATTAGGTTAAGTTTGGGTCTAGTTCAAGGCCAATTGAAGATTCAATTTAGTGTAGGGGAATGTCATGAAGAGTTTAGGATTCAAATTTGCATAAATTGGATTTGTTAGAGAGTTCAATTTGATGAGATTTTGGCTTAGGGTTAATTTGGGGATTTTAAATTGGGCTTGGAATTTGAGTTTTAAATTGGATTCAATTGAGCTAAAATTTGACTTCAATTAGGTCTGAACATGATGAATTTGTGTTAAGATTTAAAATTGGGGAAGTTTGAATTCAATTTGGTGGAAATTGAGAGTGATTTGGAGAATTTAGGCATTTAGGGGTAAAACTGAGATTTTGGTCAAAATTGGTCAATTTGGTCAATAGTATTCAATGGATGGCTAGGATTGGTTTTGGGGATGTTTGGAATGATTTGGGAGGNGTGATTTGGAGAATTTAGGCATTTAGGGGTAAAACTGAGATTTTGGTCAAAATTGGTCAATTTGGTCAATAGGATTCAATGGATGGCTAGGATTGGTTTTGGGGATGTTTGGAATGATTTGGGAGTTTTTGGGAATTTTTGGGCAATGAGAGGCATTTTGGTAATTTTGGTGAAGTTAGGGGTATTTTGGGAATTTTGAAAATTTTGAGGTGTTTTGGGCAATTTGGGTGATTTGAAATGGTTTGGGATGATTTTCGGACAAAATTTGAAGATATAAGTAATTTTTGAAAATTTAGGATTTTAGGGGCAATTTGGTCATTTTGGGAAAGTTTGGGGCAAAAGGCCAAAATTGGGTATTTGGATAGAATAAGATCAATTGAAGATGCTAATCATAAAATTACCATTATGGTGCCATGATACCAAGGTAATTTGAATTTTGGATCCTCCATGTGTTGGTCTTAGCCAAACCCCAGCATAGGGCTAAGGGTTTGGGGGACCATCCACATGAGTTTCCAAAAGAGTGGGGAATTATCACCTTTTCTTTTATCATCTTTTTTTTGGTGAAAAGATGTTATTTTCTCTATATAGCAATCATTTCATAAAGGTTCCCTTTTTTTCTAATTGTTTAAGTTTGATAAAACATTATAAGATGAGTCAACATGTTCTACGGTTAAAGATGANAAAGGCCAAAATTGGGTATTTGGATAGAATAAGATCAATTGAAGATGCTAATCATAAAATTACCATTATGGTTCCATGATACCAAGGTAATCTGAATTTTGGATCCTTCATGTGTTGGTCTTAGCCAAACCCCAGCCTAGGGCTAAGGGTTTGGGGGACCATCCACATGAGTTTCCAAAAGAGTGGGGAATTATCACCTTTTCTTTTATCATCTTTTTTTTGGTGAAAAGATGTTATTTTCTCTATATAGCAATCATTTCATAAAGGTTCCCCTTTTTTCTAATTGTTTAAGTTTGATAAAACATTATAAGATGAGTCAATATGTTCTATGGTTAAAGATGGNGTCACACTAAAAAATGGTGTGGTCATGTTATCATTCTAAATCAGGTGTCATGGCCACATCTGATCCTGACATCGTCACGTCACTTATCTAAAATATCGGCATGGTCACTTCACTGGTTTATAAACTTTGGTATGGCCACAACACTTCCATGCATGGTCNGTCACACTAAAAAATGGTGTGGTCATGTTATCATTCTAAATCAGGTGTCATGGCCACATCTGATCCTGACATGGTCACGTCACTTATCTAAAATATTGGCATGGTCACTTCACTGGTTTATTAACTTTGGTACGGCCACAACACTTCCATGCATGGTATTGCTACTTTAGGCTACTTTTGTTTTGATTTTTCTCATTCCAAAATGCATGTACCTGAAACATGCACAACATCAACAATAACCATTCTCAAGTATAAATTTGTGATAAATTAGTAAAAGTGGCAGGTAAAATATAGGGTAAGAGGTAGGTGAAATCCCACAAAATTGACTCATATCATGTATTAGCCTTTTCTTCAATCATGTCTCCAAAAATAAAGTAGCCAAGCTTGAGGCTTCCATTCGTTAAGAAAGTCCGGGTGCGTAGCAAAAAAAAAAGCTACTTGCTAACAATCCACTGAGCNTTTCTTCAATCATGTCTCCAAAAATAAAGTAGCCAAGCTTGAGGCTTCCATTCGTTAAGAAAGTCCGGGTGCATAGCAAAAAAAAAAGCTACTTGCTAACAATCCACTGAGTAAGATACCTGCAATTGAGCATGCATTTCAAATCAAGAGTAAATCAAATCTATCCCACCTCCAACTCTAAAGGGAACTAGTCTTAAGCTTAATCAATCTAGCCGAAATGGATATAGCATTTCATTAGGCAATCCAATTGCCACATCACTCGCAAATACAAAGGACAAAAGAAAGTCAGATGAAAGTGATCCTAAGGGAAGCTCATGACCAAGGTTGCATAAAAAAATAGTGACAAAAATTTCACATTCACTGATTTAGGAGTTTGACCGGAACAAAAAGAGGAAAGGCGCGACCAAGGAGTGTTGAACTTTGTTATTATTTTTTTTTAAATAGAAGGATTAAGCCAAAGAATGAACATAGTTTTGNTAGTCTTAAGCTTAATCAATCTAGCCGAAATGGATATAGCATTTCATTAGGCAATCCAATTGCCACATCACTAGAAAATACAAAGGACAAAAGAAAGTCAGATGAAAGTGATCGTAATGGAAGCTCATGATCAAGGTTGCATAAAAAATAGTGAAAAAATTTTCACATTCATTGATTTAGGAGTTTGACCAGAACAAAAAGAGGAAAGGCGCGTCCAAGGAGTGTTGAACTTTGTTATTATTTTTTTTAAATAGAAGGATTAAGCCAAAGAATGAACATAGTTTTATTAGGATCTCATCCTTATCGTGCAAGCCTTGTCTTTGTGCGTGTCGCACTGTGCTCATGGTATAGTGATGCCTCTAGCACTCTGACTGCTTCATATTCATATCATTCTATTCAGAGGTCTCTCGTGCCTATCTTAGCTCCCTCACCCAAACAAGCCACATTATTTTTTCTAGAAGAGAAAATGATAGCATTCTTCAGAAAAAATCATGACCATTTCCTTAATGGAATAAAAAGAGGTCATCACTAGCGACTTGTCTGAAAGTGAAAAGCTAGGAAGGTTAGATATTCACGATCACTAATGCCTTTTCCTTGATCCATCAAATTTCCTAGGTAGAAGAATGTGCGATCTCCTTCAATTTTGGATCATGCATGATCAATTTCCTTTACTGGAAACCACCTTCCTTATATTCACTACAAAAATGAACGACATGGTTGTTTACATATGTCAGGATGTTACAGTACATTAAATCATTGAAACTTTCAGAAGTGTAAATTGTGTACCAGTTTGATCAATTTCTAGTAGAAAAAAATGAACATTGGAATTCACTAAGGTGAAGAATTGGGTTTTCAAAGGCAAAAGCGAGGAGCCACAAGGAACTGTTGGTAGGAGAGATGGGCGTGATGAAAAAGGTTCTCAAGCGCCTGCCGAATCAAAAAGTAGTTCCTAACTGAAGTTTCTCTAGGGGTTAGATGTGTGATTCCAATCTAAATATATGTAATCAAGTAATTAAGAGGGCTTTCTTTGAAAGGAATACCAGGTTGCGACCTCACAGGGACTTTGACCACGAAAATGAGCCTGCTGGGAAGAGATGCACTGGTCANAAAAATGAACGACATGGTTGTTTACATATGTCAGGATGTTACAGTACATTAAATCATTGAAACTTTCAGAAGCGTAAATTGTGTTTGATCAATTTCTAGTAGAAAAAAATGAACATTGGAATTCACTAAGGTGAAGAATGGGGTTTTCAAAGGCAAAAGCGAGGAGCCACAAGGAACTGTTGGTAGGAGAGATGGGCGTGATGAAAAAGGTTCTCAAGCGCCTGCCGAATCAAAAAGTAGTTCCTAAATGAAGTTTCTCTAAGGGTTAGATGTGTGATTCCAATCTAAATATTTGTAATCAAGTAATTAAGAGGGCTTTCTTTGAAAAGAATACAAGGATGCGGCCTCACAGGGACTTTGACCACGAAAATGAGCCTGCTAGGAAGAGATGCACTAGTCGAGCACTCAAACTTTGGTGAACACTAGAAGATTTTTTTACCTCATTTTTTTGGAAGAGATAGGGTGATGAATATTTTTTTTTAAGGAATGGATATAGAAAACCTTTAATTTTGAATCAATTATTTTCATCCCAATAGCCAAAATAAATATCATCAAATGATCCAAAGGAAGACCTCAGGCAACAGGGAGACCATGTTGCCCTACCAAGAACTCAGGGTAAACCCGTCATGCCCCTCACACATGAAATCTAGAAAATGGCTTGNTTAATTTTGAATCAATTATTTTCATCCCAATAGCCAAAATAAATATCATCAAATGATCCAAAGGAAGACCTCGGGCAACAGGGAAACCATGTTGCCCTACCAAGAACTCGGGGCAAACCCGTCATGCCCCTCACAGATGAAATCTAGAAATGGCTCATGAAAGGCACTGACTCGACCAAAAAAAAGCCTTGGCTAGGACTTTGGCTAGTAGTAAAGAAACCTTTCTATTTTAGAACAGAACCACTATTCTTAAACTAGGTCGGATCTGCTAGTATATAACTAAAAGGAGGAGAACTTTTCAAGACCTCGAGAGCTTTGAATCTATTAAAAATATGCTTCATCTTCATGTTCAATATTTCAACATTAATATCAATTGAATGTTGGCTAATCATCTAAAGAAAATAAGAAATTTTGAGGATATGATTTGAAAAAGTATTGATGCTGGCTAACGGGCCGAAAACAAGTCTATCTTTTTGTATTTTTTATGTTATGGACTGACGGGGTGAGAAACAACTTCTCTTTTTTTACCAATTCTTAGTTCCTTGAGAACCTTTTACAAGAAACTTTATTACAAAAAAAAGAGTTGAGTCTAACCTGGGTAAATGTCAAGCTTCAAGTTAAGAAAATTACATGAGCACAACTACATATAGTGCCATCACATTCATGAAAATGAAAGCAAATATATGAGTTTTTCTTCAGACATAGTCATGCATTCTAAGTCAGCCATTAGATTTATTTTTAGAGTCTCNGGACTGACGGGGTGAGAAACAACTTCTCTTTTTTTACCAATTCTTAGTTCCTTGAGAACCTTTTACAAGAAATTTTATTACAAAAAAAAGAGCTGAGTCTAACCGGGGTAAATGTCAAGCTTCAAGTTAAGAAAATTACATGAGCACAACTAGCATATAGTGCCATCACATTCATGAAAATGAAAGCAAATATATGAGTTTTTCTTCAGACATAATCATGCATTCTAAGTCAGCCATTAGATTTATTTTTAGAGTCTTTTCTTTTGGTTTAGAGCAAGCTAGTATGTATTTGGTAGAAGTGAGCTTTAAAAAGTTAGAGTGAGGAAATGATCATAGCAATTTGGAA
>JXCR01128363.1:122584-141361 GCA_002079205.1 Phalaenopsis hybrid cultivar | reverse complement strand
AGTGAAGGAGGGTACCATTGCAAGCCTCTTTTGGAAATTTTAATAAAAACTTAAGCAAATTACCATCTCATTTTCTATGAATGTATTTTGGCATATTTTTAACCTAAATTATGAAGTGTATGCAATGTAATATACAATATATCTGCCTACAAAGAAAAAAAAAATAGAAGCTATGCATGATTATTAATAAATCTACATAAGTCTATTCAAATATGATTAAATAATTCTATAAGTACTATTATTTTACTTCATTTAGATGACATTTTGTTGTAAATTTCTTTTATAGAGTTTCTTTATTTAGATAAAGCATTGTGGTTAGTGGATTAAAACTTGTATTTTTCATTAATGTTAAATCGAGTTATTTTGGTTCACATATTAAAATTATATGTGGTTAATAAAGTTAAATTTAATCCAAAATGATTTTTTTAATAATATTAAATAAAAAGAAAAAGATTAGCATGCATAGCATTGAATTCCTATGCATCTACAAATCTAACACAATTCAATTTTACAACACTTGACATTTTAGTTATGACTAAAGGCGTGTGTCTCCCATTTTAGAAGTTAGATGTTGTATTTAGGAAATATTTAGGTTGTATTAATGTAAAAAAGAAAAATTTAGATGTTGAACATATAAATACATAGAAATTGGGTGGTATGTATATAAATGACCCCAAAAAACAAAGAGAATATACATACATAGCTCCCAATTCTTATGCATTTATATATCTCACAACTAAAATTTATATATCTCACAACTAAACTCTGGTTTTCTATGCATGAAAAAGGTGGATTTCTGTATTACACCTTTTCATACATAGGAAAAGATATTTAGGAAGTACAAATCAAAGTTTGGGGGTGAGATATGTAAATGCATAAGAATTGAGTGTTATGTATATAAATTTTCAAAAAAAAAAAAAGTTATTTACGTACATACCATCAAATTTTACTTATTCATATATCTAACACCTAAGTTTTATTTTTTACATTCATACCCCTCAAACTTTTCATATCACAACAAATTACCATAATTTTAATTTTTGAAAAATGACCTACAGAAATGTGACTAAAAATTGAAATTTCGGCATTAGATGGGTAAATAAATTGAAAAACTCAGGAATCCCAGAAAACTCGGTTAAAGCGAAGCACTTGCGGCGGAGCGCTTATTACATCTGGACTCCGAACGTAGAGTTACGAGCGGAGTCCAATTTAAGTTCGACACACGGAATTGTGGGGCCCATCATAAAGAGAATGCAAAATAAATGAATTAAGAAGGCTCGACCTAATCCGACTGAAACCCCATTCATGTCCAATGTTTATCCGGCCAAAAGTTTTTTGTTGCATTTTTGAGCTGCCGCCAGTCCATNACTACAAAGGGATTTGAAGCCTCATAAAATTCTATTGGACTGGAAGACAATGATGTTAAAGATAGCGGATCTCGATCTCAGCTGAGCTTTTACTCTTCCTATTAAGAAATATACTCATTAGATCCTAACGCTTTGGTATAGGGCTCCTGAAGTGCTTCTTAGGGCTAAAACCTATACAGGTCTAGTTGATATTTGGTCAGTTGGCTGCATATTTGTTGAACCGGTGACGACACATGCACTCTTCACTGGATATTTGTAGTTAAAACAGCTCCTCCACATTTTCAAGCTAGTTGGTACACCAAATGAAGAAGTTTGGCCTTGAGTCAGCAAATTAACAAACCGACACGAGTATCCTTAGTGGACCCAAAAAAGTCCTATCAATAGCAGTTTCTAATCTTAATGTAGATGGTCTTGATCTGCTTTTGAAAATGTTGATGTATGAATCATCAAAGAGAATTTCTGGAAAAAAAGTCAATGGAACATCCTTACTTTGATGGTTTGGACAAAGAATCCATGTAAGGCTTCTGATGGCTTATTATAGTATAGAAAGCTTACATTTTCATGATTAGTGGAATTATATTGATAAAACTTCAGTGTTTGCTCCTCTTCTACGCTACTGCAACTGTTTGCAGTCAATTTAACCCCTAGTTATATGAACCTAAAATATGGTAATGTGCGAATTTTTTTTCTTTCTTTTTCTTTTTTTTTTTTTGAGCTATTTGGTTGAACTTCTAATTAGTGCTATTGTACTGTGGTATTGTTAATTTTGATATGTTTGGGCTAAAAAAAAATCAGCATCTGTTGCTTGCATTTAAAATAATTTGAAGTTTAAACAGCATATATTCAATCACCTTTGATGACTGAATGAAAATCAAAGTCTTTTCTTATAAATTTATGTTGTTGCCCTTATTTTTATAATAAGATTGGGTAGCCTAAGTTTAGGCTAATGTCTCTACTATCTAAAAAATTCTATTATATATGTGAACCTTGCTTTACGTTTTTTGAAATGACTTTCTTAGAATTTATCTTTATTCAAATTCATGTTGTCATTTTTGTCAATTGAATGTTCTACCCTAATGAGTACTAACCAATTGCCTTTTTTGTGTTCTTAAGTAATCTAGTATTTTAAATTATAGATATTTGTGGTCTTACCTATTAGCCTAGTGCTTACATAACTCTCATTTGAAAGCTTATGATACTATAATAGGCTTGACAAGTTTGAAATAATCTATTTAAACCTAATACCCATTTAAATTTATTAAACATACCTTATCACGTTAATTGTGGGATGACTATGGAAACCAAGAAGGAAGTGAATAAGGATTTCTGAACACAAAGAAAAATTTAATAAGTTATGTAAGAAAAAAAAATTGCAACTAATAAAAAGCTATATAGATCTTCGCATACAAGTGATTTTTACAAAGTTTAGCCCTACACAAATACACTCTCTTTCCGGGTATGCAAAACCCAACGTGCTCTTCTACATCAGACGAGTACAGCTTGAATTAACATCCAATATGTGAGTTGGACTAAGCCAAAGGCTTAGATAAATATATATATATATATATATATATAATATGATCTAAACAAAATAAAGTTTTTTTATATTTTATGAAGTAGTACACTAAAAGTGTAAGAGATTACCTTTAAACCTCTTCCTAATCACCTTATAGCCTAAAACACTTATAAGGGTTCAATACTTTAAAGCTCACAGTAATCAATAGGAATATTTAAATTTATGTCTGCTTGTAAGGGCATATAATCACTCACTAATGAAATATTGTGCCACATGAACGCTGGTGTGAGCAGGCACATAGGCGTGCATTGCAGGCATGTAAGCACACTTTGTACATGTAGCCATGTGTTGATCTGCATAAGTGGTGTGTGGTGATCTGATTTTGGAATGTTTGATAATTTCNAGTGAAGGAGGGTACCATTGCAAGCCTCTTTTGGAAATTTTAATAAAAACTTAAGCAAATTACCATCTCATTTTCTATGAATGTATTTTGGCATATTTTTAACCTAAATTATGAAGTGTATGCAATGTAATATACAATATATCTGCCTACAAAGAAAAAAAAAATAGAAGCTATGCATGATTATTAATAAATCTACATAAGTCTATTCAAATATGATTAAATAATTCTATAAGTACTATTATTTTACTTCATTTAGATGACATTTTGTTGTAAATTTCTTTTATAGAGTTTCTTTATTTAGATAAAGCATTGTGGTTAGTGGATTAAAACTTGTATTTTTCATTAATGTTAAATCGAGTTATTTTGGTTCACATATTAAAATTATATGTGGTTAATAAAGTTAAATTTAATCCAAAATGATTTTTTTAATAATATTAAATAAAAAGAAAAAGATTAGCATGCATAGCATTGAATTCCTATGCATCTACAAATCTAACACAATTCAATTTTACAACACTTGACATTTTAGTTATGACTAAAGGCGTGTGTCTCCCATTTTAGAAGTTAGATGTTGTATTTAGGAAATATTTAGGTTGTATTAATGTAAAAAAGAAAAATTTAGATGTTGAACATATAAATACATAGAAATTGGGTGGTATGTATATAAATGACCCCAAAAAACAAAGAGAATATACATACATAGCTCCCAATTCTTATGCATTTATATATCTCACAACTAAAATTTATATATCTCACAACTAAACTCTGGTTTTCTATGCATGAAAAAGGTGGATTTCTGTATTACACCTTTTCATACATAGGAAAAGATATTTAGGAAGTACAAATCAAAGTTTGGGGGTGAGATATGTAAATGCATAAGAATTGAGTGTTATGTATATAAATTTTCAAAAAAAAAAAAAGTTATTTAGGTACATACCATCCAATTTTACTTATTCATATATCTAACACCTAAGTTTTATTTTTTACATTCATACCCCTCAAATTTTTCATATCACAACAAATTACCATAATTTTAATTTTTGAAAAATGACCTACAGAAATGTGACTAAAAATTGAAATTTCGGCATTAGATGGGTAAATAAATTGAAAAGCTCAAGAATCCCAGAAAACTCGATTAAAGCGAAGCACTTGTGGCGGAGCACTTATTACATCTGGACTTCGAACGTAGAGTTGCGGGCGGAGTCCAATTAAAGTTCGACACATGGAATTGTGGGGCCCATCAGAAAGAGAATGCAAAATAAATGAATTAAGAAGGCTCGACCTAATCCGACTGAAACCCGATTCATGTCCAATGCTTATCCTGCCAAAAGTCTTTTGTCGCATTTTTGAGCTGCCGCCAGTCCAGAAAAGTGCATTTTGTCACTATAGGTTTTCTTTGCGCTGGGTTCCGAGCTGTTGAAATTGATTTCTCTGTAGACGAAGAAATATTGCGCATGAAATCCAAAAAAAATGGCAGCTAGCTTCAATCGGAAGTGAGTTTACTTTATTTTTATTTTGATTTGAGTTTTGCATTGCTGTGTTATGTTGGTTTAGCTGATTTTTGTTAGGTGTTTTTAAGGTTTATGATTTAGTATTTTGGTGTTATGATTTAGGGTTTATGGATTGTATTGTCCTAGTTGTGTTATTGTTTTATTATTGTCGTATTAATGTTGTATTATTCTCACGTTATTGTCGGGTTATGTGATGTTATTGTTTAGTTTTTCTAGTGTTATTGTGGTTTTATTGTTATGGCATAGTGTCTAGGGATTATATTGTTTTGGTGGTGTGATTGTTTAAAAATTTGTATTTCTTTATCATTGTTATAATTGTATTATTGTTGTATCACTAACGTGTTATTCTTGTCTTATTGAGGTGTTATGTGAAGTTATTGTTTAGTTTTCCAATGTTATTGTCGTATTATTGTTATGGTTTAGTGTCTAGGGATTGTATTATTCTAGTGGTGTGAGATATTTAGAAATTTGGTTTGTTTAAATAGTGATATAATTGTATTATTGTTGTATTACTGGCGTATTATTCTCGTCTTATTAAGGTGTTATGTGATGTTTTTTTTTAAGTTTTTCTAGCGTTATGTGATGTTTTTGTTTAGTTTTCTAGTGTTATTGTGGTATTATTGTTAAATTTAGTTTCTAGGGATTGTATTGTTCTAGTGGTGTTATTATTATGTTGTGGTTGTAATATTGTTATATTGTAGTTGTATTATTGTCGTATTATTATTGTATTATTGACGTGTTATTGTTGTATTATTTTTTTTTTGTTATTGTTGTGTTATTGTTGTATTATTATTGTGTTATATCTATCTGACCATTGTTAAATTGGTGTGGTAATGTGCAGTGTGGAAATATGTGCAATGATCCAATCGCAAAGACGTTTCTTCGCACCGCTGTCCACAATGAATAAAAAGCTTATGAAAGCTACTGTGTCTATGCTCATCATGTAGAATTTTCTGTTAGGAAGGACCATAGCAGATATTGTATGAACTCCAAGAAGATTAAAACCAAAGATTTTATTTGTGGAAAGGCTAGCCATAAGGAGTCAAACTCAGCAGATACTGTGAAGTTCAGATAAAACTGACACGAGGACTGGATGTCAAGTCAAGATTAGATATGCCATTGATGTTGAAGGAAATTGGATAGTGAAAAAATTCATTGAAAGTCATAACCACATTCTTACCAAAAGTGGTGATAAGTATCTTTTGCGTTCCAACACAAAAATAAGTGAGTTAATGCAAATTTGTTGTGACATGATCAGGGATTCGAGCAACATATGCATATAACTTTATGTCCACAGAGATTGGGGTGGAGAACCTTGAATGTTTGAAGAGAGTTGTATACAATTTTATTCAAAGAGCGAGAAGGGAAAGAATAGAATAAGGAGATGCAAATTCTGTAATTCAGTTGTTTATGGAGAGGCAAGCTAAGAATACCATGTTTGTCTGGGATTTAGAAACCGATGAGTGTGGAAGACTCAGAAGCTTTATTTGGAGCAACAGGTTATTTAGGCTTGATTATGATTGTTTTGGGGATGTAATAATATTTGGTACAAGTTTTAGATTAAATAAGCACAATTTATGTTGAGCTTCTTTCGTGGGGGCGAACCACCATTGGCAAAAAGTCCTCTTTGGAGTGGGTTTTTTTGTCTGATGAGACCATTGATTTATTCATTCAGTTATTCAAAGCATTTATCCAAATAATGGGTGACAAGAGTCCAACGAAAATTTTCACGGATCAGGATCAAGCAATGGCGCGAGCCATTAAAGTTTGTCTTCCATAAACACGACACTAATTATGTCAATGACATATATACAATAAATTTCCTTCAGAAGTTCATTTTGTTGTTGACGTCAAAAGTGTGGGTGATCTCTTCCACAAATGCATGAGCAAGTGTGATTCTGCAGAGAATTTCGAAGAAGCATGGGCCACAATGATTGATAAGGGGAACCTACACAGCAACATGTGGTTAAATGATATGTACAAGATCAGACATAAATGGTCAAGGACATTCAATAAAGAAATATTTTCAATGGAAATATTGTCAAGACAAAGCACTGAGTCAACAAATAATATTTGTCACATCGTCGTAAAGCTCAGTTCAAAATTGTCAACATAAAGGAGTGAGTTAACAAATTCAGTTCTAAATCCCTCAATGTCTTCTTGTCAGTTAAGATACGGGGTCCAATCAGTCTCTTGTGTTTGTGCCAACACCAAAGTTTTCATGAATTTGTATACAAAAATACCACAATCAACACTATTGTTTTGTGTTGGTGCACCCTAACAAGTGTAAGTCCCCATGTCACAGGTATGGCTCTAGGAAAAGACTTTGCAGCATCCTTTGCAAACAGCTTCACCTGCAAAGGTTATGAGAGTGTTATTTTTGTGATATTGGGTGTTATTGGTGTGTAATACTTGTCTAATATACTTGCAACTTGATGGGCAACATCTTTATGCACATTGTTGGGCAGAGAGTCATACAATTTTCATTTTCTCAATTTCAGCTCTCCCCACCAACAAAGTCCAATGGCCGTTATGAATTATAGGAAATAAAATAACTTGTGCTTCCTTCATACTTTCCTTCGTGATGTGTTTCACGAAAGTTGCGCTATCCAAATTCTTATGCATCTGTAGAAGATGATAAATTGAATTGTGTCTACAATGAAAGTACGAGCCAAATAAATATGAATAAATTAAACAATTACAATTACTCAATATTGCGACGTTACAAAGATGTATGACCTGTATAATTAAGGTGACCTGACAAATTTTTCACACAATATATCATCAAAAACATTAACATGTTAGTTTCCAAACCACCGTTTAGCAATACATCCTCGAGGCCGCCTCGGTCAATTGCCCTCCCAAAACTTTTATTTGCAAGAAAATCATGTCTACATATTAAAGAAAGAAAGATTGTCACAATTGAATATCAAATTACTGCATAACCTGAATAACATCAAAACTATTGTCAAATGTTACTTACACCCACATATATGTAGCAATGCATTCATCGATAACATCTTGCATCTCACGTGGTACTAATGATCTACCAGGATATTCTAGGTAAGATGTCATAATACGAGGCTGCAGAATAAAAATAATAATTATAAATTCTAATTACAAAATTAAAATATGAAGGGATTATTTTCTTATATCACTATCACATGGCTCTCAACAATGGAACTAGTGATGTGGCTAGTGATCACTATTGGGTTGCTTTGCATCTCGAGCTAGAAAAACTTCAGCGGGCCCTTCGATATGAACAGGTAAATTTTCATTAATTTTGGTCTTTTTTCCTTTTCACGTCTTTGGACTTACTCTTTCGACAACTTGCATGCTCTTTATCAACTTTGGTTTCTTCTGATATCTTAACCATAGTTGTTAGGGTGGACAATGACTCTTCAACATTAGTTATTTGTTTATTCATAGTAAACATAGATTCTTGTATACTTAAACTTATTTGTTCCTAAGCTTTAAGTAGCTTGATTATTCCTTTAAGTACATTTCCTCCCCTTCTATATGTTGCTTATGGGGTTACCTCGCTTGAAACAATTGGACCAACACCATGTGAATTGGGTGATGGTGGTCTGATCGGAGTTTCACAACAAACAGTACGAGGAAGAGTCATAACAGGGTTGGGTGGTTCATGGTAAGGATTGGACAACAAGTGGAGCTCATCTTTCCTCAAGTCGATGAATGTGTCATTAACCTACATTAAAAATCACAATGTTTTACCTAGTTTTAATAAAGCAACATAGAAACAAAACTTACCCAAATAAAATATTATAATAAATAAATTTACTTACTTGTACATGCTTGAGCGCCTTAAAGGCTTCCTGAATCCGTGGTGTTGTCCACCCATGAATTTTTTGCCACCTCAGCATGTGTGATCTAGCCTCAAGTGTAGCAGGAGTAAACAGAGTTGTGTGCTCAAAAAACCAAAGCTACAGATGACACATATCAAAAACCAATTTGTCAGAAGGAAAGAAAAAATAAAAACAATAAGTGAAAAGGAAAATTTTTAAATTATACAATATGAACTAACAGATAAAAGAAATACAAAGCTATTTATATAACCAAGTGGTTAATTCCGTCTTATTTTGATTGCAACAAAGTTCATTTGATCAATCATATAATCACAGATGGTAGCAAGCCAGTTAAATGAAGAGAAGGTCTGTACGTTCTCCCCAAATGCATAAAGCTCTGCGAGCACACTGAAATTGCTCGAGGAAAAGAATAAATTTGGTAGTAAAAACTTAAGAAATAGTTTCTCAAAAGGAGTGGAAGACTCTCCTGGAAAATCAGTCACATCTTCCTTTATTTCTCTTGCATCTACACCATATGAGGGAGTTTTCCTCCAACTAACTAATTCTCCTCAGTTGGGCAAGCCTAACAACAGCGCAACATGGTCGCGTGGAGTTTTACCGACTTCCCACCCATCGCAAAAGCTCTTCTTTCATTATTCCAAAATCCCATGATATGTAGAATCAACACATTATCTTATGGATAAGGAGACATGTCAAAAAACTGACTGCCATTTATTTCACTTAAAATTTTCATGGTCTCCTCGGGTACAATGTGTCTAACTGTATCGAGTGCTCCCCTCACTGTGAAAGAACGACATCTACAATTGAAAGTTCTTACATTCATATACCTACAACAACAAACATAATGATAGAANTTGTAATATTGTTATATTGTAGTTGTATTATTGTCGTATTATTATTGTATTATTGACGTGTTATTGTTGTATATTTTTTTTTGTTATTGTTGTGTTATTGTTGTATTATTATTGTGTTACATCTATCTGACCATTGTTAAATTGGTGTGGTAATGTGCAGTGTGGAAATATGTGCAATGATCCAATCGCAAAGACGTTTCTTCGCACCGCTATCCACAATGAATAAGAAGCTTATGAAAGCTATTGTGTCTATGCTCATCATGTAGAATTTTTTGTTAGGAAGGACCATAGCAGATATTGTCTGAACTCTAAGAAGATTAAAACCAAAGATTTTATTTGTGGAAAGGCTAGCCAGAAGGAGTCAAACTCAACAGATACTGTGAAGTTCAGAAAAACTGACACGAGGACTGGATGTCAAGTCATGATTAGATATGCCATTGATGTTGAAGGAAATTGGATAGTGAAGAAATTCATTGAAAGTCATAACCACATTCTTACCAAAAGTGGTGATAAGTATCTTTTGCGTTCCAACACAAAAATAAGTGAGTTAATGCAAATTTGTTGTGACATGATCAGGGATTCGAGCAACATATGCATATAACTTTATGTCCACAGAGGTTGGGGTGGAGAAACTGGAATGTATGAAGAGAGTTGTATACAATTTTATTCAAAGAGAGAGAAGGGAAGGAGATGTCAATTCTATAATTCAGTTGTTTATGGAGAGGCAAGCTAAGAATATCATGTTTGTCTGGGATTTAGAAACCGATGAGTGTGGAAAACTCAGAAGCTTTATTTGGAGCAACGGGTTATTCAGGCTTGATTATGATTGCTTTGGGGATGTAATAATATTTGATACAAGCTTTAGATTAAATAAGTACAATTTATGTTGCGCTTTTTTCATCGGAGCGAACCACTATTGGCAAAAAGTCCTCTTTGGAGTGGGTTTTTTGTCTGATGAGACCATTGATTTATTCATTCAGTTATTCAAAGCATTTATCCAAATAATGGGTGACAAGCATCCAACGAAAATTTTCACGGATCAGGATCAAGCGATGGCGCGAGCCATTAAAGTTTGTCTTCCACAAACACAACACTAATTATATCAATGACATATATACAATAAATTTCCTTCAAAAGTTCATTGTGCTGTTGACGTCAAAAGTGTGAGTGATCTCTTCTACAAATGCATGAGCAAATGTGATTCTGCAGAGATTTCGAAGAAGCATGGGCCACAATGATTGATAAGGGGAACCTACACAGCAACATGTGATTAAATGACATGTACAAGATCAGACATAAATGGTCAACGATATTCAATAAAGAAATATTTGCAATGGAAATATTGTCAAGACAAAGCACTGAGTCAACCAATAATATTTGTCACATCGTCGTAAAGCTCATTTCAAATTTGTCAACACAAAGGAGTGAGTCAACAAATTCAGTTCTAAATCCCTCAATGTCTTCCTGTCAGTTAAGATACAGGGTCCAATCAGTCTCTTGTGTTTGTGCCAACAACAAAGTTTCCATGAATTTGCATATGAAAATACCACAATCGACACTATTGTTTTGTATTGGTGCACCCTAACAAGTGTAAGTCCCCATGTCACAGGTTTGGCTCTAGGAAAAGCCTTTGCAGCATCATTTGCAAACAGCTTCACCTGCAAAGGTTATGAGAGTGTTATTTTTGTGATATTGGGTGTTATTGGTGTGTAATACTTATGTAATATACTTACAACTTGATGGGCAACATCCTTATGCACACTGTTGGGTAGAGAGTCATACAATTTTCATTTTCTCAATTTCAGCTCTCCTCACCAACAAAGCCCAATGGCCGTTATGAATTATAGGAAATAATATAACTTGTGCTTTCTTCATACTTTCCTTCGTGATGTGTTTCACGAAAGCTGCGCTATCCAAATTCTTATGCATCTGTAGAAGATGATAAATTGAATTGTGTCTCCAATGAAAGTACGAGCCAAATAAATATGAATAAATTAAACAATTACAATTACCCAATATTGCGACGTTACAAAGATGTATGGCCTGAATAATTAAGGTAACCTGACAATTTTTTCACACAATATATCAGTAAAAACATTAACATGTTAGTTTCCAAACCACCGTTTAACAATACATCCTCGAGGCCGCCTCGGTCAATTGCCCTCCCAAAACTTTTATTTGCAAGAAAATCATTTCTACATATTTAAGAAAGAAAGATTGTCACAATTGAATATCAAATTACTGCATAACCTGAATAACATCAAAATTGTTGTCAAATGTTACTTACACCCACGTATATGTAGCAATGCATTCATCGATAACATCTTGCATCTCACGTGGTATTAATGAACTACCAGGGTATTCTAGGTAAGATGTTACAATACGAGACTGTAGAATAAAAATAATAATTATAAATTCTAATTACAAAATTAAAATATGAAGGGGTTATTTTTTTATACCACTATCAGATGGCTCTCAACAATGGAACTAGTGCTCTGGCTAGTGATCACTATTGGGCTGCTTTGCATCTCGAGCTACAAGAACTTCAGCTAGCCCTTCGATATGAACAGGTAAATTCTCATTAATTCTGGTCCTTTTTTCCTTTTCACATCTTTGGACTTGCTCTTTCGACGACTTGCATGCTCTTTATCAACTTTGGTTTCTTCTGATCTCTTAACCATAGTTGTTTGGGTGGACAATGACTCTTCAACATTAGCTATTTGTTTATTCATAGTAAACATAGATTCTTGTATACTTCAACTTATTTGTTCCTAAGCTTTAAGTAGCTCGATTATTCCTTCAAGTTCATTTCCTCCCCTTCTATATGTTGCTTATGGGGTTACCTCGCTTAAAACAATTAGACCAACACCATGTGAATTGGGTGATGGCGGTCCGACTGGAGTTTCACGATAAACAGTACGAGGAAGAGTCATAGCAGGGTTGGGTGGTTCATGGTTAGGATTGGACAACAAGTGGAGCTCATCTTTCCTCAAGTCGATGAAGGTGTCATTAACCTACATTAAAAATCACAATGTTTTACCTAGTTTTATTAAAGCAACATAGAAACAAAACTTACCCAAATAAAATATTATAATAAATAAATTTACTTGTACATGCTTGAGCGCCTTAAAGGCTTCCTGAATTCGTGGTGTTGTCCACCCATGAATTTTTTGTCACCTCAGCATGTGTGATCTAGCCTTAAGTGTAGCAGGAGTAAACAGAGTTGTGTGCTCAAAAAACCAAAGCTACAGATGACACATATCAAAAACCAATTTGTCAGAAGGAAAGAAAAAATAAAAACAATAAGTGAAAAGGAAAATTTTTAAATGTAGACAATATGAACTTACAGATAAAAGAAATACAAAACTATTTATATAACCAAGTGGTTGATTCTGTCTTATTTTGATTGCAACAAAGTTTGTTTGATCAATCATATAATCACAGATGGCAGCAAGCCAGTTAAATGAAGAGAAGGTCTGTACGTTCTCCCCAAATGCATAAAGCTCTGCGAGCACACTGAAATTGCTCGAGGGAAAGAAAAAATTTGTTAGTAAAAACTTAAGAAATAGTTTCTCAAAAGGAGTGGAAGACACTCCTGGAAAATTAGTCACATCTTCCTTTATTACTCTTGCATTTACACCATATGAGGGAGTTTTCCTCCAACTAATTGATTCTCCTCAGTTGGGCAAGCCTAACAACAGCGCAACATGGTCGCGTGGAGTTTTACCGACTTCCCACCCATCGCAAAAGCTCTTCTTTCATTATTCCAAAATCCCATGATATGTAGAATCAACACATTATCTTATGGATAAGGAGGCATATCAAAAAACTGACTGACATTTATTTCACCTAAAAAATTCATGGTCTCCTCGGGTACAATGTGTCTAACTGTATCGAGTGCTCCCCTCACTGCGGAAGGACGACATCTACAATTGAACGTTCTTGCATTCATATACCTACAACAACAAACATAATGATAAACATATTATTTTATAGATAACATTCCTCATTCACACATTTTCAAATGACTCAATTGTTATTATTGCATATGTGTTATTGTCGTGTTACATATGTGTTATTGTCATGTTACATATGTGTTATTAGTTTGTTATTTGAGTGTTATCGTTAAGTTATTGTTGTGTTACAGATGAGTTATTATTGTGTTACAAATGAGTTATTGTCGTGTTACATATGTGTTATTGTTGTGTTACATATGAGTTATTGTGTATTATTGTTGTGTTATCGTTGTGCAATTATTGTCTTATTTTGTGTTACTATTGTGTTATTGTAGTGTTATAATGTGTTATGATTGTGTTATCATTGTATTATTGTTGTATTATTTATGTGTTATCGTGTGTTATGATAGTATTATCATTGTGTTATGATTATGTTACAATTATAAAACATAACACAATAATAACACACAATAACACATCTATAATACATCTATAACACAATTATATCAGCATAACACAACAATTACATACAATAACACATGTATAACACATATATAACACAATTATAACAATATAAGACAACAATAACACACAATAACACATTTATAACATACATAACACACTAACACATCTATAACGCATCTATAACACAATAATAACACATCTATAACATACAATAATACACAATAACACAACTATAACACTAATATAACAAGACTATAAAATCAAATTTTTCTCTAAAGTAAACACTATAGCGTATTGCCTCAACGACTTCGGGAGACTGCTAGCTTCTTCTTTTGTACCGTTGCGACCTTCCATTTTGTGTGCTAAAAAGAGAAAGAAAACAAATAACTTGTTGTTGTTGAACGATTGAGCACTAATACTTATCATGAGTATTGTGAAACTGCTTTAGTTTTCAAGAGTCGAAATCGAAGAGCCGAAGAGAAACCGCCGTCCAAATGGAGAAGCACTACCGCCGTCCGAATTGAGAACGCCCGAAGCAGCCGAAGAATTCGAAGGTGGAAGAACTCCGAATGCGAACCGATGAAAGGAAGACGAAACGCTTCAAAACCGCTGAAGAACAAAAGGTCGTGACTAAATATAGCATAGGGTGACTTTTTGTCTGTTCGGCGTTCCGAAGATGGGCTAAATTCGGGTCGGATTTGACGAAAAAAATGCATCTTTTAAATTTGTTCCAAGTGATTTGGGACGGGTCACTTTTTTTTAATTTTAATATATACTGGGACCCAGTTCCATTTGACTCTCTCGTTAGACTGCCTATGCAACTCACGGTGGTCCTGAGTCAATAAATTTTCCTTGCGGCGCGCCTGGTCGAGGTACAGCGGAAGACAGAAAACGAAGACGACCAACAGCTCACATTTCTCTTTACTTTATAGGTGATTACCCTCTCGTTCCTGCAAACGGTTTCTGGTTTCGTTTTTGTGAGATTGATTTGGGTTTTGGGCTGAAAAACATTCTGCCGGACAGAGATGGCTGAAGATCAGAAATCGTTTCACTTTGATGAGGTTTCGGAACACAACGCCACAAAGGATTGCTGGCTTATCATCCATGGAAAGGTCCTTCCTTTTTCCTTCTTTTAGAATCTAGCTCATTTGAAATCAAATATGTTGGTTTCCTTCACGGAGTAAAATGTAGGGCTGTTTGTCGTTAAATTTTTTGTAAATCTTGTGGATCTGGTTTTGGTTAAATTTTTTGTAGCTTTAAGTCTTGAAATTGTTTGATTGTTGATATGTTCGTGTCCTGAAAACTTTGTGGATGCTGGAAAGGGGATTTGCTATATGATTGAAGTTTAGACATTTAAATCTCTTAAATACTGCTATTATTGGAATTTTATAAGTCTAGATTGGCTATTGTTTGATTTATGAAATCCAGGATACAATAAAATTAAAAAATGGTTTGTTTGGATTTGGCTTAAACTTTGTTTGCATCTTCGATTAATCTTGTTATCATACTTTATGCTTAATGATATTGGTTTTGTTAAAAGAATAGTGTGCCTTTTTTTAGGATTAGAAAGGAACTGCAAGAGGATAATGATTTTTTAATTACTTCTATTTCCTTTTTTTAATTGTATTAGGCATAAAAGAAGAGACTGATGGAGACTGATTTTAATGATTGTTAGTATTCTAACATTTTATTAACACGTTTAAACTGGTAGGTGATTGCATGTCTATAAAATTTTTTAAATTGTATAAGGCATGAAAGAAGAGACTGATGAAGACTGATTTTAATGATTGTTAGTATTCTAACATTGTATTAACGTGTTTAAACTGGTAGATGATTGCATGTATATAAAAATTTTTAAAAATTGACTTGATAATCGAAAATCTTATATTGGCATTCAGGATCCCCTTCATTCTTCTTTTTGAATGTGTATGCCATAAAGGCCATAATTTTCATATAATTCTTTAGCTACTTTAACTATCTATTGTTTACTTTAGAGTGAACAGTTTCCTACATCATAAGTGATAATATTTTTCATAAATTGGTTATATTTGTCTATAATATTTTTTTTGGGACTCCCCTGCCCTATAGAAGTGCATAGACGTTAGCTGATCGATCATGATTCAAGGATAATTACATTTTATTGAAGGATAAATAAATTTTAAATATTGGGAAGATTGTTTAGAGCGTGTTTTAAATTTACTAAAAGTGATTACATGAAAAGTTATTTTATAGTAAACTTGCACCCTCCTCTTTGTTAAGCATGTGACTTGCTAGCTGTACATTAGTTTTGTGACTAAGTTTAAGGAGAAAGTACTTTATAGAGTAGTTTGTTCCTTAGATACCCTGGAAGAGAACAACTTGAAGTTAACAACATTCATGAACTCTCAAACCTAAAATGTTGCACAAAATGCTGAAATGTCAAATTAATTGAAATATCCATACAAGGTAATGATGAATGCTAAAATATCCATACAAGGCAATCATGAATGCTAGTTTTTTTATCATTAGTACAACATTAACGAAAGAGAAAAAAAATCATAAATAATAACTATAGGATCCACATGGACTATTATTGAAGTTACCTCGTTCCACAATTGAATTTTTGATAGAAAACATTAAATTTAATTTGGTGATGCCGCAAGAGATAATTAATTTGGACGCAAAGAGTGATGGATTGGGAAAAGAATGGAAGAAAATAAGATTAAAAGAAATTATAATTGAAAAATAAATCAGTGCTTTCTAAAGATGGTGATGATGCAAGATATGAGATTGTTTGATCTTCACAATTCCTTGAAGCTCATGTTTGTGACTGAATTTCTTTTGTGGATGCTTTGAGGATCTATTGAATCAAATCATATAAAGAAGAAAAAGTGGTAAAAGACATTCTAAATCAATATTACTTTCAACCAAATCAATATTTGCATGGTTCACCTGCTATTTTAAATTGGATAACTAAGGAATTGCTTCAACCAAATCAATATTTGCATGGTTTACCTGCTATATTAAATCAAATAACATATGATTTGATTCAATACTATAATTGAAGTGGTCAAAATTGTGGTTCATTAATGGAGAGATACTATGTTGCGCTCCACATTTGATTAAAATATCCCAAGATTAAGATACTCACACATTATATGTATTTTTATTGACTGTGAAGGGCTTTTCATACAATATCATATTCCTTTCATGACATATAATGTAATGTCCTCATTTTGGATGAATGTGATATTCAGCTTATCTTTCCGACAACTCTTACGTTTCCGATTAACTGTGTCATCATTCAGCATTTGTTTGAGATTTTTTTATTTTTATCTATTTATTATTATTATTATTATTATTTTGTATGCTTGTGCTCCTGCTAATAATCTTCTATCCTATCTTCAAAGACCCAAAATTTCAACATTAAACTTGTCGATTTTAATCTTCTCGTCATGCATACTTAGATCTAACCATTTTTTTTTTTTTGACCAAAACATTGCTATTATTTGTTGTGATAATAATAAATTTTGCAAAATTTTAACAAAGATGAGAGAACAAACCCAATAAATATCACAAATACAAGACTCTTCTATGAGATCAACTTATGCTAGTGGCCGCATATAAATTAAATATTCCACTAAAAGTTTCCAAAAAATAGTATCATAATGATTTCACTTTTATATGAAGCCAGAGATAAGGATATAAATATCATTTTGTCTATATCAATGACTAAGAAAAAATGTAGCCATCTATTGTGAAGATCATGGTTGAACATGGAGAAGATATTGCTACTACCACACTTCCCTTTTTTGTTGAATTCCAAATAAAAACTTCTCCTTCTTATTTAACCAAAATTAACATCTTCAAGAAGCAAATCTCCCCGCTACAAGCGCCCCAAAAATTTTTTGTTCTCTAGGTTGATAGCTGGTTTCTTTCTATCCCTCCTCTCTTTATGTATGTGTTTGTGGGATACAGAACCCTTCCCTCTATTTATAGTGATAATAAAGACATGAGTTTGGAGATATAGAATTAATCACAAGTTTTTGCAAGATATTTTAAAGTTAACCAAAAAAAAAAAAATTATAGCCACAGAAAATTTAATCATATCTTTAAGAATCTTAACAAATATTTTCAATAATAGGAGATCTGAATCATATCTTGCAGTGATTTGATGGGCGATAATATTGGCCACGTAATTTTAACAAAAGTTATGACTCAGAAACAATGTCTTTTAAATTCTTGGGATGAGCTACTTAGATCTTCAAGTCGTTATTGATGAACAGAATTGACCAGGAACCTGATGTTCAATTATATGCATGTTCATCAAATTTTATTGATCGTTCTTTTTTTTGGCTGTTTTTTTTTTCTTCTTTTTTCTCAGGTGTATGATGTGACCTCATTTATGGATGAACACCCTGGTGGTGATGAAGTCTTGTTAGCAGCAACTGGTGAGGGCCTTGTTAAAGTTTCCTTGTTTCATAAATATTTATACAGTAAGCCCAAACATAATAAATTTTTTATTCACCTGAAGGTCGAAATTGAAAATTTTCAAATATTACTTTTTAAACTTAAAAGCTTTCCCTTCATCGCCAAGTAATAGTGAATTGGCCTTAGATCATATTGTCTTTGAAGGAATCGTCCACTCGTGGATTCCAAAATGAATAATAGCTAATACTTAATAGTCCTAGCTACTAGCCGCTTCTACTCTGCTAACATTAAACATTCGATGAATCTTTTTTTGTTTAGCAATATTTGAGCATGTTAACTCCCCTAATAGTCTTTGATTGTTTATTAAAATAAAATAAAATCTTAGGTAGAGCATGTTCAATTTAGATTTGAATTATCCTGTATATTTTATAAAATTAAGTACAATGGCTCGAAATCATAGTCAATCCT
>JXCR01128363.1:95741-115867 GCA_002079205.1 Phalaenopsis hybrid cultivar | reverse complement strand
TTTTTTTTTTTGGGGGGGGGGGACCTTTAAAAAATATTGCATTCATCTTAATTTGTGAAGCATTCAAACATGTCTACCGTTCACCCTCAGAGATCACTTTCAATAAAATTTAACGTCTTAGTGTTGCACAAAGATTTAGCACATACACTGATAAAAGAAAAGTCGTGGGAAAAAACACCCAAATTTTTTATTTGTATTTGAATTTGAAATGTTTCTTGCTCAAAATGCTTTGAAATTTGTGTCTGATAATAAAAATTTCTTGATGGCACATCAAATATTTAAATACGTAAAATTCATGTGACATTAGTTTTAACCAAAGTCAAATTTTGGTTTGAATTGGTTTATGGCTCGAACTGAAATATGTACTCCTCTAATACTAGATGTTATCCCTCTTTAGCTGTAATTTCACCCAAAATAAACATCTTGTGGGAATTTTTTTGTTAAATACCGATAATATGAGTCATAAGAAATTAAATTTTCCTATGCATAGCACTTAAATATTGTTATTTACAAATCTAGTATCTTGTTTCATTCATTTTTATAATTCTCAGCATTTGTCTTCGAACATTTTTATAATTATCGCTATCCCTCCCCCCTCCCTCAGTGATGATTAAATTCAGCATGGAAGGGAATCTTGTTCTTTCTAAGGTGCTTCACAGAATGACAATGGAGCAGCTTGGTTGGTCTATGCTTTTTCAGGGAATCACTGCTTTCATAGGTCATTGGTTGAGAAAATGCAAATGCTTATGCTTTTTTGATGGAATTATGTTGAACTTGAGCTGTAGATTTCTCATTTCCTTTAAAATTTTCTATATATGTATTACTTTCTATTGTTTTCTTGTTTTAACTATTTAAATTTTTTTGGAGAAGCTTTTGTTGATATTCCTTGTCAGGGGCATGGAAGTGCAGGTGTATGATGAACCATATAAAATACTTGGACTTCCCTCTAAAATACTTGTGCTTCTACCTAAACATTAGGGCATGAGTTGAAGGAGAAATATCTTGAACAAAAGATGTAATGAATCAAAAAGTATCTATTGGAAAGATAATTTACGAAATTTTGCTATGGTTTTCGTGAATTGTGATTTTTTCCTTTTCTTTTATCACTTTCAGTACTCATTGTTAAGTTAGTTTGTGCATCTGAATTTTTGAATTGTTTCGAAGTGAAATTCTGCTTCAGAAGTATCAAAAATGTTACTGTCACAATTTTGTTTTAAACAGTTTTACCAAGCAGGAGTGACATGGTCATTTTTTTTCAGAAATAGCTGTCTCACAACTGTTTTCACACAGTTACACTAAACAGACAACCAGCTTCCTTACAGCAGCTTCCCCGCAGCAGCTTCATAGGGTAGTACAGCTGAAAAACTGAGAAGTTGCAGCTGCGCCAAACAGAACCTTAGAAAAAAGATTGAATTTTTTACTCTTGATATTAAGGTTGGAGTGGATCAATTGGTATCAGGGAGGCGTTAANTCAAAAATGTTACTGTCACAATTTTGTTTTAAACAGTTTTACCAAGCAGGAGTGACATGGTCATTTTTTTTCCAGAAATAGCTGTCTCACAACTGTTTTCACACAGTTGCACTAAACAGACAACCAGCTTCCTTACAGCAGCTTCCCCGCAGCAGCTTCATAGGGTAGTGCAGCTGAAAAACTGAGAAGTTGCAGCTGCGCCAAACAGAACCTTAGAAAAAAAATTGAATTTTTTACTCTTGATATTAAGGTTGGAGTGGATCAATTGGTATCAGGGAGGCGTTACTAAGGGCGACATTGAGACTATCAACCTTTATCAATGGTTATTATGGCTGAAGGGCTGAGAAATAACAAAATAAAATAAAACAAGTCAAAATTTATACAAATATAATGTCACATTCCTAAAACAAAAAAAGTTTAGAATAAGGATACATATAAAGTAAAAACATATAGAAAATTACCTATTATAATGAATGAAAGAATTACTTGTAACAAAATTATTATTCCTAACAAATGTTTCATGCAACAACAAGNCTCCCCCCCTCCCCCCCTCCTCTGTGATGATTAAATTCAGCATGGAAGGAATCTTGTTCTTTCTAAGGTGCTTCACAGAATGACAATGGAGTAGCTTGGTTGGTCTATGCTTTTTCAGGGAATCACTGCTTTCATATGTTACTGGTTGAGAAAATGCAAATGCTTATGCTTTTTTTGATGGAATTATGTTGAACTTGAGCTGTAGATTTCTCATTTCCTTTAAAATTTTGTATATATGTATTACTTTCTATTGTTTTCTAGTTTTAACTATTTATTTTTTTTGGGAGAAGCTTTTGTTGATATTCCTTGTCAGGGGTATGGATGATGAACCATATAAAATACTTGGACTTCCCTCTAAAATACTTGTGTTTCTACCTAAACATTAGGGAATGAGTTGAAGGAGAAATATCATGAACAAAAGATGTAATGAATCTAAAAGTATCTATTGGAAAGATAATTTGCGAAATTTTGGCTATGGTTTTCATGAATTGTGGTTTTTTCCTTTTCCTTTATCAATTTCGGTACTCACTGTTAAGTTACTTTGTGCATCTGAATTTTTGAACTGCTTCGAAGTGACATTCTGCTTCAGAAGTATCAAAAAAGTTATTGTCACAGTTTTGTTTTAAACAATTTTACCAAACATGAGTAGCATAGTCATTTTTCCAGAAACAGCTGTCTCATAACTGTTTTCACACAGCTGCACCAAACAGACAACCAGCTTCCCCGTAGCAGTTTCATAGGGCAGCTTAGCTGAAAAACTGATAAGCTGCAACTGCGCCAAACAAAACCTTAGAAAAAAGATTGAATTTTTTACTCTTGATATTAAGGTCTGAGTGGATCAATTGGTATCAGGGAGGCGTTCATAAGGGTGACATTGAGACGACCAACCTTTATCAATGGTTATTATGGTCGAAGGGCTGAGAAACAACAAAATAAAATAAAATAAGTCAAAATTTATACAAATATAATGTCACATTCCTAAAATAAAAAAAAGTTTAAAATAAGGATACATATAAAGTAAAAACATATACAAAATTACAAAATTATTATTCCTAACAAATGTTTCATACAACAACAAGAAGCCTTTAACCCACTAAGTGGAGTTGACTACATAAATCTTTTTTTCTCTATGGTGTCACATTGAGTGTCATGTTTCCATTTAATTCTAATAAATTAAAATCATTTTGTATACAACAGACTCCAGTCTTTTTAAGTCTACCTCTATCTTTCTTAGCACAAGTTCATCTAAAAGATATATTCTCCTAACAGAGTCATCAGATGGTTAAAGTTTAATGTGACTAAACCATTTAAGGCGCCTCTATCTAAGCTTGTCAACCATTGGAGCTAACCAATACTTCATACAATATTTTTAATTATATTTTATGTGGTATTAAGTGATAACATATATTATTTTTTATTCTTGTTTTACTCAAGTTAGTCAAGGACCAACACATGATTTAAAAAAGTGTTTGAGGAATATTATCAAGGGCTATGTCTTTTAGCAATGATGTGTATGCCTCAAGAAGCAATGCCTCAAGATATTTAAAACAACGCCTCATTTTGTTAATTATATTAAACTATAAATTTATATTAATAATATATTTTATCTAATATTATTTATACAATATATAACCATGCTCGACATACAATAGCTATCACATGAGAGTTTGCTCTACTTCATTTCTCTGTAGAACATCATCTCAAGCCAATTCGTGCACGTAGCTATCTCTTCATCTCTTTATTGAGCATTGTCTTGAGCTTGTTCACAAGTCAACTCTCTGTCGAGCATCATTCCGAACCAATTTGCATGCCCCCACATTAGCCCAAGCTCGTTCGCACATCACAACTTCAACTTTGTCTCTTTGTTAAGCGTTGAACTCTCATTACTAGCTTGCTCGCCAAAGCTTCTCAACTTCTACTTTGACTTTTGTATATTAAGAGTTATGGTTTGTCTAATTGTCTTTATATCGATGAACTAAATAAATATGTTGTCAGTTTATCTAATTTAAGAATTATATCTAATTTTATAAGTTTTTAATTCTTATGTTTTTATGCTAATGCCTCAATTCGCCTCTAGAATTACACTTGATCTTGCCTCGCTAAGGAAAAATTACTCAATTCCTGATTCAACTTTTTTAACTTTGGATCAACATGCACATGAATTTTCTTATATGCTTGAATCTTTTAACATCGTTTATCTCGCTAAAAGTGTGGCTTACTAGATATTATATTGTTGATTTTTAGGGAAGTATAAAGGGCGAATTAATTGTTAGCTAGGGGTATCAAAAATTAATCTGACATGCAAGATCAACTCAAAAAATCCGAGTTTGATTTGATATGAATAATTTTCAGGTCAGGTTCAAATTGGGAATATTCTAGTTTGATTTTACCTGCCGCCAACCCAAAATTGTCCCGAAACCAACCCGTTAATACAAAATTGGCTCGAAATTGACCTGCTAACCAAAATTGACCTGAAAATCAACATGAATAGTTGTTGTCTTATGTTAAACAGGTTATACAGGTCAAATTCAAGTCGGAGTACTTAATAATCGGGTCGATTTTAGGTTAAACAGTTTTTGGTCAAGTCAATTTCAGGTCATATCCGAACTGACTTGCGAACCTTCTTTGAAACCCCTACCATTCGCTAAGTGAGGTGTCCTATATAGTTTTTGAATGTATAATTTTGGGTTATTATAGAAGACTTTTAAGATACATATGATTCATACTTCAAATATTTTTATAAGCTTTGTACTTAGATTTTGAAAATTTCTTACACACTCATATTCATTTGATATCAATGAAAATTTAATGAGTTTGATATCAATGAAAATTTAATGAATTCATAAGCAAGAGTTTGCTTGTACGGATTTGGTAAGACAGATCCTGCGCTCATTTCATCCTAATTAATGCATACTCTCATGAGTGTTGGTAAAAATGAAGTCTAATTGACTCATCCTCTTCTATTATACCTCAAGTTAACCAGAGGGTTAATTAGAGTGTCGACATTATAGACATCATAAAATAGATCATAAGATTTACAATGACTGTTATCATTACATCATGATGAATCTAAAGCCAAAAAAAAAAAAAGATGAAACCCTCACTTTCAATGATTGATATAATTCAAACGCATTTCATGATCAAATATCTAAACTTGGATCTCTTTAATTGATATTATACAAAATGATGATCACTATGCCAACTAAGTAAAATATAAATTGGTTAGTTTAGCTAAGAGAATTTTGCTACGAACCTAGTGTTATGGACAATTATATATAATGTCCAATTAGAACATGGGTCAATCAACAAGTTGAACTAAGAATCTATTTGGGGCAACTGCAATAGCTCGTAAACAACTATAGAATTATTGTAGAAAATTAAATTTTGAAAATTGTTGAGAGTATCATACTTTTTCAATTGAAAAACACTACTATAAATAAAACACTCTTAGAGTTCTAGTTATAGTTCTCATCACACACACACACACACACACACACACACACACACACATATATATATATATATATGAAAAAAAGCTAGAAAATTATAACCAAGTAAAATAGTTGATTTTCTTATGCAAAGAAAGCTATAAAAAGCTGCTTCAAATGAATACTAAGAGATAAATAATTATCTGCTTATTACAAGTCTACGGTAGCTAAAAGCTGGTAAATTTATGACAAATAATCAAACTATTAATGGATATTTAAATAGATTTTAAGAATTCAATTTTGCAATTGATTTGCAAGGAAAAATCATATTTAGCAATATCAAGGTTAGTGAATGATCCGCACCTTCGAATTATGACAAAAGACTCTTAAGCCTTGGAGGTGGTAATGTGATCTCATATTTCTTCTAGAAATAGTATTAATCATTCTACCATTACAACAATAAGTCATAATAGATCTATTACGTCAATTAACATTACCCAATTATACTTTTGCGTTATAGGATTTCTAAAAAAAATGGACCTATTTGTAGTCCATATCACTAAGGTTGCTAGATAAAAGTATTAAGGAAGAAATAAAACAGGTTTTTAATGTCCTAATAAAAATGAATTCTACGCAAGAATTAGTGCACTTTCAATCCCCAATGATGAAAATATGGAAGATTTTAAGAACAATGGCCATTTTGACGATGATTTAAATAAAACCATATAACCACAAATTACTATCTTACATGATTTAACATGTTTTCTTATATGAAACATTGAATTGATTCAAAATCTAAATATAAAGCTAACTTTGATATAAAGGCTTCATTATTTTTATAAGCTTTTTGTAGATGGAATTAATTTAATAAACTTAAATCTTATGAGAATAAAAGGAAAATAAATTTTCAATTCATACTTATAATTAAATAGATAGGGAACATATTTATAAATGGGAGTTTAATAAACAATTTACGTTTAGTTATATAATAAAGCTAAAGCAAAGCAAACAGGGCATAAAATAGGAGCTCTGCGAGCCTCGGGAGACGCCTCAACGAACGAGGTGTGTGCTGAAGTTCAACACACCTTCTCCGACTAGCTTGAGAAAATTTTACCCCACCCCACCCAACAGCCCCATCCAAGGCAAACCTTAAAATGCATTTTGAAACAATGGACAAGATGGAAATATCAGATGCCTTTACAACATTCCACCACTTTACCCTGTTGTACACTCAACATAATAAAAGGTTAATAATAAACAAAGCTAAAAAGCCCATTTTTTTCTTCATTTATTTTCAACAAAGTAAGCAGCTAGATAGCTTCAGTAACCACACTATTAAGCAAAATACAAAGTAGAATGTGGATGCATGAAAAAAAGAAAAAAAAACATTACTAACCTTTTTTGCTTTCTCATTGCATTTCTTTCATCTTCCGAACTGTTCAGCTCATAACTAAAAAACGAAGAAGAAGAAAAAGTTAACAATCAAATAATAATGCATAGTAATCTTTTTTTTTTAAGAGTATGCCCGGGCATCATTATTAATGAGTTACAATTAATTCATCAAAGACAAGTTCTTAAAGAGTCATCATAACCATCATTATCTTTATACCAATTACTTGGGATCGCCATTCCTTTATATTGAGTGCGTGCCACATAAGATCACAACTTTAATTAATGCAAAATCATTTTGCTACTTAAAAATCATAAAAAATTATTATTATTTTTTTTTACGGCTTTGAAAGAAATAGAAAAAAAGATCGATATGATCCTCAAACTACTTGTGCAGGGTCGCTTTTGTCTCAGGTATCTAATATGTTCAATTTAGTCACTTGAATCGTCAAATATGATCTAAAATGAGTCCTCGATTGAATTATTTTGGATCATATTTGAATAATCAATGCATAATATTGAACTAGAGTTCATCAAAAAATTATATTGAACATATTAGATAGTACGGCACTAAAATAGCCTCCCATAAGTAGCCCAAGGACTATTTAAACTTTTTCTAAAATAAATAATTAAAGCTCCTTAGTGACTTCAAATTATATCTAAATAGCAGATTTTTCTACTTAGCATAACCAATACAAAGCAAGCATATATGAAATTTAAAATCAATGTCAACTTGAGGCTTATCACAGGTGTGAAAATTATAAATCCCTTTTATTCATTATTAAGTGATAAATGAGGTGCAATTCCTTTATTATCTTTTTACACTAATTTTATAAAAAAGTAATATAGAAGCATATAATTTAATTTGATAGACAGTGTTTTCCTCTTTCCACCTTTTAAATTTAATAATTCTTAGCTTAAAATTTATAGAAATGTTATGAACACAAAAGTATTTCATTTCTTTCACAGGAACAACTAATTATCTTTTTTTCGTCATTTTTTTCCTCTTATCGTTCCATGAGTTCCATCCACACCTCTCCCCAAAACCTTCCACCTTTTTAGTTTTTTTTTTTTCTTAATTTTATAAAAAAATGGATAAAACAACCTTTCAATTCCTCTAAGGAACAACCATCTAGTTTTCATTATTTCTCTATCCTCACTGTACGCATAATATTATAATGCACATATTTATGAGATTGAATATACGATAGATGAGAAGCCCCTTCCCAACTTTTTGATGAAATATCACTCTATTTTCTTTTTTCCTTATTGATATGCTATAGATGCTTCCTCTTATTTTCTCCCTCACTCTCGTCAAATTTATGTTAATAGATGCACATTCCTCTTCCACGTGTTAAAATGATACCCAAGTTAACCCAAATAATGACAAGACATCAAATATTATTACTTAAAAGTCAAAAGGAAGTTACAACCAACATCTGAAACAAAGAAATAACAACAATCAACTCAACTAGATTTGTATCCCACATGAAAGGTATTTGATTGGGGTTTTGGAATGGTGTATGGTGGTGGAGGATTGATGGCGGGTGATGGAAAGTGGCAGCAACGAGGAGGGCCAATCTGCAGCAAGGAAGATTGCAGGAGACAGGGATGGTTGAGGTTGGTAGGAAAGATTGGGAAGATTGGCGGTAGTTAAGGAAGGCATGGATGCGACTGGATATAGAAGGGAGAGTGAAGTTGCGGTTGCTCGAGGAAGGTGTGGCTGTAGGGAGATGGATGTAGATGGTAGAGGAGGTTTACAGCCAAGGGCAAGGATGTGGGTGGTGGGTGACAGAGGCATGTTGATGGGAGATATGGGGTTGACTGGAGGGAGCCGGTTGTTGTAGGTGTATTAAACGGCTAGCTACAGGAGGAAATTTATGGTGGTTGGATGGATAGGAGGGTAGGGAAGCTGGCTAAAGGTGGTTGCAAGAATGTAGCAAGATAGTTGTCCGGTGATCCATGCGATGAGGAAGGAGGATTGCGGCAGCGAAGGGATGGATGTAGGGCAAGAAAAGTATAAGATAATCACCACCTTGGAATGAGATGCAGTCGATACACCACTCGCCCTTGGATGTAGCCATAGAAGGAAAAACCTAGATACGCCAACGGTTGCCCCAACAGAAATCACAATCGCAAACTAACCTAAAACACGAAAACAACATACTTATATGCCTAGGGTAAAAAGGAGTGAACCTCACTCCAAATAGAAGGGAAGCACATGCCTAGAAGGACCAGTCAGTCCCTCCTTTACCAGACTGAACCAGCACAAGGAAAAGATCATAGCATTAGTCTCGTCTATATGGTGTGGACACCCCGCTTCAATCTCTCGAGATTGAGAGGAGCTTCGAACTTATTCGTCAAAGCTTCTGTCTATACATTAAAGGTGATGAAGCTATTGTAACCTCTCCGGATTTAGGATCTTCAATTGCTGTCCAAGAAGCACTGTGATCCCACTGGCAACTGCAATGTCCCCTTAAACATGTGAGGAGTTTCCTCCACTTGCGAGCATATATTCATATCAATCAAATCTTCTGGAGGTACACTACTAAAATAGGATTTCATGCCATGTATATTCTATTGAATCCTCCAAAAGAAACCCAAGGTTAGCTCAACCTACTCTGAAGTGTAGGTAGCATGAACCTCCCCAAACGATGGTAGCCATGAAGGTAAAGTATCGAACAGGATGTCCTAAAACTCTTTCTTCAATGGTTGTACTACATTTAAAACCTACTCTTCTGTCTTACTATCCTCTATCGCCACCAAAACAAATTCTATTAGAGCTTTTCTACTGAAAAGAGCACCTGTAACCTCAGATTCCATAAAAGTTAGAAGAACTATGTGCTTGTCATCTTCGATTAAGGAGTAGGTGTTCCTTAACTCGTCATGCTAAGTCCGGTGATCAAGTTGTCATGGTCTCCCCAACAGTAATGGCAGGCATCCTTGGGCATCACATAGCACAGAACCTGGTCCAGCAACTGATTCTCAATCAAAACTCTATGAGACACCTCTCAATGGTGGCTCTATCCTTCTTCCTCGACCATGAGTGTTTTTGTTGTGAAGGTCAACTTGTCCACCATCTATTTCGACACAACACTCTTGTTGATCCCTTCATTGATGATGAAACTACATATATTTCACTTCACAGTGCAAGGAGTGTAGAATATGTTGGGGTGAAGCCACTATTGATCCCTCCTCAGTCTATAGAACCCGTCGAACTACCAGCATCTCTCCCTCATCACCCTGTTCTTCAATTGCATCTTCGCGCTCACTTCCTTCACTGCATGAAGCAAAACTTAGATTTCACATAACTAGTGCCTAGGCGCCAGATTTTTGGCGCCAAGGCACTCCATTCAAGCGCCCTGGCGCCAGCTTCTGGGTGCCTATGCGTTAGAACTCTGTGCATCCACCCGAGAAGGTAGTGCCTAGGCGCCAAATTCTGGGAGCCGAGGCACGCCAGTTTTCTGTAGTTTTTGAACCGCAACTTTGTGAGTTATTTCGTGGTTTTTAGCAATTCAACAGAGAATGCAAGAAGAAACTAGAAGCAATGTGTCCAATATCATGACATTTGAAACAGTTCTTGGTCAAGACAATAATTGAGGTGTTGTTCTTCTCAAGCTTTTCACTATGGGAAACTCGATCATTCTCCTTACCATCTTCTCAACTTCCTAAGGAGTGTTCCTACTGATATTTTCATTTGGTGGTGATTGTCTACTCTGCTTTTGTTTGAACATCACTCAAAGACCAGTAAGGTTGTAGCTAAACCACATTTCCGATGGCGGGCTTCAGGCCTCCTGATATGTTCTAAAGCATGATTTATTTCCTTTGTCTTTTATAATTGTTTTTAGATGAAACGACACTTTAAAAAAATGTATTTTTTATTTTTTTCATGCAAGTATAACAGGTAGAACATTTGGAGCGAAAAAGGATTAAAATGAAGCAAAAAGGAGCTGAATGAAGCAAAACTTAGATTTCACATAACTGGTGCCTAGGCGCCAGATTTTCGGCGCCAAGGCTTTCCATTCAAGCGCCCTGTCGCCAGCTCATGGGCGCCTAGGCGCCAGAACTCTGCGCATCCACCCGAGAAGGCAGTGTCTAGGCGCCAAAGCACGACAATTTTCTGCAGTTTTTGAACCACGACTTTGTAGTTATTTTGTGGTTTTTAGCAGTTCAGCAGAGAATGCAAGAAGAAACTAGAAGCAATGTATCCAATATCATGACATTTGAAACATTTCTTGGTCGGGACAGTAATTGAGGTGTTGCTCTTCTCAAGCTTCTCACTATGGGAAGCTCGATCATTCTCCTTACCAATCTTCTCAACTTCCTTAGGTGTGTTCCTATTGATATCTCCAATTGGTTGTGATTGTCAAAATTGTGGTGGTTGTCTACTCTGTTTTTGTTTGAATATCACTCAAAGACCAGTAAGGCTGTAGCTAAATCACGTTTCTGATGGCGGGCTTTTAGGCCTTCCTTTATCTTTTATAATTGTTTTTAGATGAAATGACACTTTAAAGAAATGTATTTTTTATGTTTTTCATGCAAATATAACAAGTAGAACATTTGGAGCGAAGAAGGATTAAAAAGAAGCAAAACTTAGATTTCACATAACTGGTGCCTAGGCGCTCCATTCAAGCGCCCTGACGCCAGCTTTTAGGGGCTTAGATGCCAGAACTCTGTGCATCCACCCGAGAAGGCAGTGCCTGGGAGTCAAATTTTGGGTGCCAAGGCACGACAGTTTTCTGCAGTTTTTGAACTGTGACTTTGTGAGTCATTTCGTGGTTTTTAGCAGTTCAGCAGAGAATGCAAGAAGAAACAGTGAGGAGAATCAGGAGGGAAGCACCAGGGAGCCGTAGGAACATCTGGGAAGCAAAGAAAACTGTGGAGGTAGGCCAAGAAATCCTAGGGAAACTTAGGATTTGTAGGATTACCACGTTTTCTTGAGTGTTTGGTGAGGTTTTCGAGAGAATATTGTAAGAATATCAATTTATCAATGCAAGGACTTTGATCCAGTGTTGGGAGGTACTTTTCATCTTTTAAGAGAAGGAAAGCTAAGCATTGCATTTACATTTATGTTGTAATTGTTGTAACACATACTTAGTGGATTTATTTAGTTATTTGATGAAGATTTACATCATGTTCTTCATGTTTAGTGAGTAGGTTTCCTTTAGCTTTCTCTTGTGATGCATATGTAGGATATGTGGAATCCAAAGATACTTGTAGAATTTAACTTTTAATCTTAATGTGATGAATTTTACTTCATGCTTAATTTACTAACCAATTTGGTCCATTGGTGAGTTAAAATTATTGCAAACCCATAAAAATCCGAGAAGACTATGACATTATTAACTAAGAAAAAACACATTGAACTTATGGGTGAAGGAAAAGTAGTTCATAGAGCAATGTAATTAGATGGGGAGATAAGTTTTGAGGGGATTTAACTTAGAAGTTTCTATAGTGACAAGTAGAAACATTTACTGAGTTAAACCAAACTTCGTCACACACAGGGAAGAGAGTAACCTGATTCATGCTCCTTTTGTCACTAGCCACATTATATTCTTAGTATCTTATCCTATTATTCCAATTATGTATTCAAAAGAGATTCGTAATTTTCATATCTTAATATCACTAAAACCAGTAAGAATAATTAGAATTAGCTTTTAAATTTAGAACAGTAATTTAGGAGTAACTATTAGAAAGATAACTTTAAATTACATTCTGATACACTAAAATAATATGTTGTTTTAAATATGTATTTTATGTCTATTTTTTATGATAATGCACTTTAAAGAAAAGTATTTTTGTGTTTTTGTTGCAGGTATAATTTTTTTAGGCATGTAGAGCAAATAGCAAAAAGAACGAAATTTGGAGCCAAAATAGCGAATTTTGGGGATCTCAGAGTCTTGGCACCTGATGCGCCAGATCTGACGCCATATGCGTCAAAGATGAACTTTGTGGATTAAGGAGGTTCGAGGTGAATTTTCAGCGAATTTTTCATATGGACACTTGTTCTAAACATCTTTTGAAGTTTTTCAATGCATCTAGGCACTATGGATATGAAGGGATATGTCTTTTGGATCAAATAAAAAATTGTTGACATTTGGAGGGAATTTTGGAAGGAATTTTGAATTACTTTTGAAAGGAGGCAGCCTCCCAAAATAAAAGAAGAAGACTTCAAGGAGTTTGTGTGTGACGTGAAAGGGGGTTGGCGTGAAAGGCAAGAGGAAGAGATGGAGAGAGAAAGCTAAGGGATTGGAGATTTTCTTCTAGGATTGTAAAAGGAGAGGGAATGTGAGAGATTTCTTTTTCATTACACTTCTAAGAGAGAATTGAGAATACTTGTAAAGAGAGAGACTTGGAGAAAACTTCTAGGGATTTGCTTGGGAAGGAATGTGAGATAAGTTGATTTTTTATTTTTTTTGTTTTGTAAACTTGTTTTTATATATGAAATTCGTGTTTTGTGATATTCTTATCATGAATTTTGAGTTGTCTTCTTTATCATTCTCCCTACTTTGAAATATGATTTTGTGAAAAAGTAATTTTATTTTCTATGGTTTTAAATGTTAATAATTTGTGATGATTTGAGCTTCGATCTTCATTTACTTTTCAATCTGACAATTGAAATGTTAAAATGTGTTGAGAAACATATGTTCCGAAAGGGCTATGATTTCTACAACATGGGGAGAATCACATTTGATTTCATAGGAGAGTGTGTTATTCATGGAATTAAGTGCAAAAAAATAGTAAATATACTTTGTTGGATGCAAAATTGGAGATTTTAAAGTGACGGATTAAAATTCTCAATTTGATCAGTTGATTAGAAACTAATGCGAGATTGTTAGCCCTCAGTGGAGAGAATAGTGAGAGCTCTGGAGTGGCAGCCGACATCCTCCCAGCCTAACCACGGAATTAGGGACCAAACTCTGGATTAGTCAATGTTCTTTATAGCACTTGGAAGAGGATAAAGAATATGATTGCTTATATATATATATATATATATATATCAAAATGATTTTAATTTCTTCACAATTCATATATTCATTGTAAGGGGAATGATGCTTTCTTAAATTTGAACTTTCCATCAACAAAAATTTTGTTTAATTTTCATAATTTCACTTTTGCAACTTTAGTTTTTGATTTAGTTAATTTTGTCTTTCAACTCCATTTTAAATAGCATTCACTTTAGTAGTTAATATTAAAACTTCACACTTTACCTTTTTTAGTTTAAATTATAATTATAATCTTAAGAACTATTTACAAGCATTTTCAATTTTCCCGTGGGATTGACACCTATGACTCCATTATAGCCCTTTATTATTTGAACGATACGTAAACTTGCGTTATTTTTAAAAGGGATTTGACAGTTTAAGAGTTTTAAAGATAAATTATTTTTATTAAAGTTATTTCTGTTAGGATTACATACATATTTATTATTATATCTGTCGTGTGTATTTTGTAATATTAAAAAATAGTTACAAAATTAACACACTAAATCTGCCCGAATCACATTCCAAACTTAGATCCTATCGTAGTAGAATAGAACTTTTTTTTATTAGTCATTACCGCCTTCTCTGTGGGATCAATATCGAACTCAATAAAAACCTGTATTATTGAAATGATACATATAATTGCATGAAAAATCCCAATATGTAAAAATATTTAATTTTAAGGAGTTAATCAATTTACTAAGGAGTGGATTAAGTTTCTGGTGAAAAAATTAGGACTTACATCATTGTCACAGACACACTTATGGCGGATCAAGTTTTTGGTGTCAATGTCGGGTATGCAATGATAAATATTCTTTTATGATGATTTTAGTTGAATCTACAAGACTTAGATTTGGATTTTATAGTGTTTTTTATATCGTGTTTTATTTGTTGTGTGTTCTTTAAAAAGAAGAAAAATATTTTTGTGTATTTAACTTGTGTTATTGATTTTATTACTTAAGTCTTTAGTTGTGTATGTGTAGTACAAGACCTTCGAAATTTGTGTCGTACGATTAAGAGCTAGAGATGACAGTTAAAAAAATTTGAAAACAGAAAAGACTTCATCAACTTGTAGAAGAAATAACAAAAACTCAACAGAACAATTTAGATAATCAAATATTATATAATGTGCATCATAGCGCACATAAACCGTTAAGGGATTACACTAATCCTACGGTAGATAAAATTCACTTAATTATACAAACTCCTACCATAGAAGCTAAGTCATTTGAATTGAAATATGTTATTACGCAAATAGAGTAGAACAATCAGTTTGGAGGAACACGATCTGAGAATCCAAATTTACACTTAGCAATTTTTTTTAAAATTTTGCGCTACATTTCGTTATAACGGCGTGTCAAGCGACGTTGTTAGACTTAGGTTTTTTCTTTTTTTTTAAGGATAATGTTAAAATGTGGTTGAATTCATTAGCACCTGGATCGATCAAAACTTGTGGTAACTTAGCTTAAAAATTCCTAGCAAAGTATTTTTCACCTTAAAAAACTGCTAAACTTAGAAATGAGATTAGTTCATTTTGTCAGTATGAATATGAGTCAATATATGAAGCATTGGAAAGATTCAAGGAACTTTTTAGAAAGTGTCTACATCATGCTCTACCTGATTAGTTAATTATTCAAACTTTTAACAATGGTTTATTAGAATCCCTTAGATTTATTATTTAAATTGTCCTTAAAGGTTCACTCATATCAAAACCATTTGATGAGGCTTACTATTTGATTGAAGAGATAACTATAAATAATTTTCAATAGTCTCCATAAAAAGTGAATCCTAAAAAGATGGTCAGTGTGCATGATAAAGATGTGTTACCAATTCTTACTTCTTATGTTGCAATAATATCTAGGAAGCTAGAACAATATGGAATGAACCAACCGCAAATTTCTACAGAAATTGAGAAAAATTCATATGAACAGATGGTTGATTCTAGCATTTCATCATTTGAGACCTTAAATGTCATTAACTATAGACCTAACAACCCTTACTCCAACTTTTATAACCCAGGTTGGAAGAACCATCTTAATTTTAACTGGAATAATAATTCTGGTGAGGGAAACCAATAATAGGGAAATAACCAAGTAAATCCCTTAAAAAACTGGCATAACCAGGATAGTACCAACCATAGACCTTCTTATCCACCGGTTTTAACAATAATCCAAAATTTTTTTAAAAAAATATATTTGGAGGAGATTGTGTTGCAAATGGGGATTCAACTACAAAGTCAAGGTGCGACAATAAAAAATATAAAAAACCAACTGGGACAAATTGCTAATTCACTTAGCAATCGACCTCTGGGAACTCTTCCTAGCAAAATTGAGATAAATCTTATAGAGAGGAATAACGACCACATTAAAGTTGTTCAATTAAGAAGTGGAAAAGAATTAGAGAATGTAGTTCAGAAAGAGAAAAAGATTGAAAAAAAAACTGTGGAAACTAAAAAACTTGAAGGATATGTTTCTCAGGATGTAGAAAAATCAGCCTCGTCGAATAAAATTAACTTAGAAAAACCACTACATCTATTCCCTCAATAACTTCAACAACATAAATTAGATTAATAATTTTCAAAATTTTTAGAAATATTTAAGAAATTAACTATTAATACTCTTTTCGCTGTAGCTCTAGAGCAAATACTCAGTTATGTGAAGTTCATAAAAGATATTCTCAATAAAAAAAAAAGTTTGGAAATCATGATACAACTGCACTTAGTGAATAGTACAACGTTGTAATTCAGAAAAAACTTCCTCAAAAACTTAAGGATCTTGGGAGCTTCACTATTCCCAGTACAATCAGGGGACAATTTTTTGGGAAAGCCTCGTGCGATCCTGGAGCAAGTATAAACCTTATGCCCTTATCTAATTATAGACATTTATGTTTAGGAGAAGTTTCTCCAACTACTGTAACCCTTCGGTTAGCTCATCAGTTGATCACTTATCCAAAGAGGGTTATAAAAGATGTATTGATTAAAATGAATAAATTTATCTTCACTGTTGATTTAATTATATTAAATATAGAGGAAAATGATGAAATTCTAATTATTTTGGGGATACCTTTCCTAACTACTGAATGGGCTATGATTGATGTACAAAAAGGTGAGTTAACTATGAAGATAAATGATCGTGAAATTACATTTAATATTCTTAGGTCTATGAAAAATCCTACTGAAGAAAATGAAGATGCATGTTTTAGGATGGAATTGATTGATACATGTGTAATAATCATTTCAGAAAATGTTGTGAAGTTTAAACTGTTGAAAAAAAGTTAAATAACGATAAAGACACGGATTCTCAGGATGAGCTGAAGTTAGAGCTAACTGAAGTTTAAAATTTGTTCAATAAAGGTTTAAAATTTTAGATATCGGGAATAAATAAATCTCTTATTCCTTCGATTGAGGAACCCCCTGAACATGAAATGGAGATGTTTCCTACACATGTAAATTATGTGTATTTAAGAAAGTCATCTACATTACCAGTTATCATAATCCTCAAATTTGACTCAACTACAAGAGAAAAAATTAATGGAGATTCTAGGAAATTATAAGAAAGCTTTCGGATGGCCTTATCACATATTAAAGAAATTAGTCATTCAATTTGTATGCATAAGATCCTGATGAAAGATGACCCCAGGCAGATCCTCAAAGGAGATTAAATCCAACTATGCAAGAAATGATAAAAAAAGAGATGTCAAAGTGGTTAGATGCAGATATTATCTATCATATATCTAATAGTCTTTGGGTTAGTCATATTCATTGTGTTCCAAAAAAGAGCTGAGTTACTGTAGCTATAAATGAACAGAACGAATTAATTCTTGCCAGACATGTCACTAGGTGGTGAATTTATATTGATCATGAAAAATTAAATTTAGCTACTAGAAAAAATCATTTTCATTTACCCTTCTTGTGTTAAATATTAGATAAACTAGTTGGTCATCAATATTTTTGTTTTCTAGATGGATATTTTGGATATCATCAAATATATATAGCTACGAAGGATCAAGAAAAGATTGTATTTACATATCCTTATGGGACTTTCACTTTTAGTAGAATGTCTTTTGGGTTATGTAATACACCATCACTTTTCAAAGGTGCGTGATGTCTATTTTTTCCGAATTGATTGAGAAATGAATAGAAGTTTTCATAGACGATTCTTCAGTATTTGGAACTTCATTTGATTCATGTTTAAATCATTTAGCAAAACTGTTAAAACCCTATGAAAAGACTAACCTCATTTTTAATTGGGAGAAATATCAATTTATGGTAGCAAGAGAAATAGTTTTGGGGCATAAAATATCTGAACATGGCATGTAAATAGACCCAGCAAAAGTTTAAGTAATTGCAAAACTACCTCCACCTACCATTGTAATGAGAGCTAAAAGTTTTTTGGGACATGCTAGATTCTATAGGCGATATATAAAATATTTTTCAAAAATCGATAAGTCTTTATGTCATCTTTCAGAAAAAGATGTTTTGTTTAACTTTGATCAAAATTGCCTAAAGTTTTTTAATTTATTAATAGAAAAATTAATCACAGCTTCTATTATAGTTTCACCTGATTGGGGGAAATCATTAAGTTGATGTGAGATGCGAGTGATTATGTTATTAAGGTAGTTTTTGGACAAACATAAAATTTTTAAAGTTATATATTACGCTAGTAAAAATCTTTATAAAGCTCAAATTAATTACACTATTACTGAGGATGAATTATTGGCAATAGTATTTATTTTTGATAAATTTAGATCATATTTAATTGAAACTAAATTTATTATTTATACCATCATTCTGTTATTATATATCTTATGTCAAAGAAGGACGTTAAACCGAGATTAATTAGACGGATCCTTCTAATGCGGGAATTGATATCGAAGTAGTGGATGGGAGATGATCTGATAATCAAATTGTTGAACATTTATCTAGGTTGGATCAAGGAAAATACAATTTTATGAAGATGAAATTAGCAAAAATTTTTCTGACGAGTAACTTTATGTTATTACTGAGTGGCATATTCCATGGTATACTGATATAACAAGTTTTATTGTTAGTGACATTATACCATATGGATTATCATATTATCAACTGAAAAAGTTTATTCATTATATAAGATTTTACTTTTGTGATGACTCATATTTATATAAAAAATATAATTATAAAGTTATTAGGAGATGTGTGCTATTAGAAGAAACCAAAGAAATTATTTAAAAATGTCATGATTCTAAGTTTGAGAGACAGTTTGGTGTTGTAGAACTGCATTTAAGATATTGCAATTTGAATTTAATTGGCCTACACTGTAAAGGGATGTGAACATATATATCAATATTTGTGATAAATATCAAAGAGCAGACAATATATCAAAGCGAGATGAAATACCCCTAAAGTTTACTTTAGAAATTGAGATTTTTTTATGTTTGTGGTTTAGACTTTATGAGACAATTTATACCATCACTAGGAAATTTGTATATTATGATTGATGTGAACTATGCTCTAAGTGGATTGAAGCAGTAGCTCTATCTGCCCAATATATTGCAAAATTTCTGAAGAAAAATATTTTTAGTAGATTTGGGATGTCGGAAGTAATTATTACAGATGAGAAGTTATTTTAAAAACAAAAGGATTGAGACATTAGTTGCAAACTTTGGAATTAAATATATGATATCTACAGCATATCACCCTCAAACTAGTGATTTAGCTAAGGATTCAAATTGAAAAATTAAGAGAATATTGGAAAAAACTGTTAATCCTAGCATGAAGGATTGGTCATTAAGACTTGATGATGCACTTTAGGCTCATAGCACTGCTTATAAATCACAGGCTAAAATGTCTCCCTATAAACTAATTTTTGACAAAGCTTGTCACTTATCAATGGAGCTTGAGCATAAAGCATAGTGGGCGATTAAACAATTTAATTATAAATTGAAGAAGCTGGTGAGAAAAAATTATTGCTGTTAAATGAACTTAACAAAATTATGAATGAATCTTATGATAGTGTAAAAATTTACAAAGAGAATGAAAAATTGGCATGATCGAAAAAATTCTTCAGAAAGATTTTTAACATGTACTTAAGGATTTACTATATAATATAAGATTGAAAATATTTTCCAAAAAACTTAAGTCTAGATGGTCGAAATCATATACTTTAATTAATGTTTATCCTTTTGGAGCATTTGATATCAAAGATCTTAAAAGTGGCAAGATATTTGATGTTAACGAACAAAGACTTAAACTTTATATAGGTGGAAATAAGTTTGTCATTAATAAAGTTCTAATGTTTGGTCAACTTAAGTAAATATTTGGATTCGTCGGGCTGACGACGTTAA